>JAOYMZ010080426.1:0-27257 GCA_025802335.1 Pinguicula primuliflora
AGATAGGATACACATTCTTGATGATATAACACTAATCCAGGAGGAGGAGGCTGCAAAAGAATGCTGCTATGAATGTAAGGAAAGGAGCCGTGAAGCTCAAATTTGAGTTGACTCTTTGTGATAAGTTTGTACAGAAGCTTCAAAAATGATACTGAAATTTTTCCAACGGGTGTTCCAAGAATAATGAAAAATGGCATACTTCACATTTGTCCTCAATCAAAGGATTTGTATGTTGAATGGCCTGAGGTGGCTGGAGTTACAGGCAATGGCGGATCCTGGGGTCGAACCAAGGGGGTGCGCTTCACATAGGGGTGTGTATCCTGAGGTCTAATTAGGGGGTGCGACAAGATGCAAGTCCAAGCATAAAAAATTTTTAGGGGGTGCGCCTGCACCTCCACCGCCACTAAAGGGTCTGCCACTGGTTACAGGGGAGAATCTGATGCTGAATGAGTAAGGAACAGCAGGAACAAGATACTTGACCCTTAACCTGGTGAAACATCCTCGCACAATCACCCTTACTATAACTGATACATAATTTGATGACAGGTGTAGTGGGGATGTGGACAATATGTACCTCAATATCGTCTCTCTTCACTGAACTCTTCATTGTGCGTTGGTCTTTCGAGTTCACCGGTCTTGTAGTAACTTGCATTCATCTACATTGGTGGAGAGATTCCATACATGGAAGCAAATATGCCAAATGTGAATAGAAATTGCATTCATTTCCGAACTTTCTAGTGGAAGCTCAGTCAGTTACGGAGATATTATTTTCAAGTAGATTGAAAATAAATAAATTTTATTAAGTGCATCTTGACTTGAATACAAATGAATTATATATTGTGTTGCATGGTTTAGACAGACGTTACAACAAATGCAAAGTGTGTAAAAGTGATGGTTATATATCATAATGAAGAATTTATGAGTAATTAACGAGTTGTTCTTGTTTAGCGTTAATAGTTTAAGGTCCGACAACGATATCTAGGTTAATCACGTATAATCATGCTCTTTCCGTCAGACGTAAATAGTACAATGGATGTGCTTATTACAGAATAGTTGGAGCATGAATTTTTTATCAGTAAAATTGTCGTAGTATTAATTCCAAAAAATAAAGAAAATGATTGATTTCAATTATATATTCACATGTAACCTAATATACTAAGACTCAGTTTGATATTCAGGTTTGGTATAGTTAATTGGGGGATTTCGGGATTGTCCATGTCAGCACACCGTTTGGTATCCGTGTTTTTTAAAATGATCTACCCACGGTTTACTCTCCAGGCAAGGTCAATCGCGGGACAACTTCGGCTTTTTTGTCCGTCCTGCCAGAAGGGTTAACAGAAACCTAAAGTTATCCTGAAATGTGAAATTACATCTGCACCCTCATTACACACACGATTCAATTTCATGTATGACGATTACATTTCATCTCATCTTTAGTTCTCTTCTTTGTGCTGCGACCACCCTCACCGCGAGTCCGCGAGCTCGGAACTTCGTCGCCGTTCCATAGCTAAGCCGTCATCGTTGTTTTCCTCTTCGGTAAGCCAATCTTTTACCCTAAACCCTTCGAATTTATCTAGATTTCGCATTTTTCAACCGAAATTTTGCTGCTAGGGTTAGCTAATATGTATGAACATTTGGTTTTCTGTAAGGTTTTCTATTATTATATATTGAATGATTCGAAATTTTGTCGCGATTTCGATTCAAAATTTTGGTACCATCAGAAAGTTTCTGATTTTGAAGGTGCCATCAGAAAGTTTCTGACTTTTTAATCTTTATTTTCCTCTTCGGTAAGCCGATCTCTTATTTTTAGATGTAAGTTTACTGTCTTCTGCCTTATGTATGAAAATTTCGTGGGAAGGTTTCTGATTTTTTGGTGCCATCAGAAACCACCAAAACTGTACTTTTCTGTGATACGGTTAGGATAATTTCTTTATATGAACATTGGTTTTCTGTGACATTGGATCTACATTGGATAGTTTTCTGTCTACATTGGAAAAATCTGAAACCTTTCTCATTTTCTGTTGACATTGGATCAACAGAAACAGAAAACCTTGCTCAAAACTGATTTTTCAAAACTGGTAGCAACAATGGTAGCAAGGTTTCAATTGAAATTTTCTGTTGAAATGTCTACAGTTTGGATACCAAAAATGGTAGCAAGTTTTCAATTGATACCATTTTTGATCCAATGTCTAGTGTGCTGATGGTACCAAAAATGGTAGCAACGTTTCTGTTGACATTGGATCAAATCAGAACTGATTTTTCAAAACTGTACCAAATTAGATGGTAGCAATTTTTCTGATTTTTCAAAACTGTAGTTTTCGGATGGTACCAAAAATGAGCAAGGTTTCTGATTTTTGGTACCAAACTGACCAAAATGGTTTCTGATTTTTGGTAGAATCTGAATGGACAACGACTTTGATCCTGCTGAAATGACTTCTGGTAACTACGATGACGATGACCTACCAAGTTCAAAATCAATGTCAAGTCTTAGGAAACCATTTAAGAAGCCCGCTGCCAAGAAGAAGGCCAAGAAAAACGTGAAAGCTGACCAAGAAAAGAAATTATACATGACTCTTCTGTCAGCGATGCTAGAACTCAACAAGGCTGGTTGGAAGTCAGGTCAAGGATGGAGGCCAGGTTTGTAGAATTTGAGATGATGTTCATTATATTGTGAATTGAATTACTGATTTCAATTCCAACTGGACTCACGAGTCTGACCATTTCAATTTCAGGTGCATACGACAAATGTGCAGCACAAATCATGAGTCAAGTCATGGAGAGCAGGGTTAAAGGACCGAACGTTGACAACAAATTACACTCTTGGGCTAAAAGCTACAGATTGATTGCAGAGTTTGCTAAGAGAAGTGGGGTGACGATTGATCAGAGCATCCATAGCATTGTTGTGGACTCGGAGGACATTTGGAAAGAATTACAAGAGGTATTAACTAGTTTAGTTAATTATGAATTAGTGCACTGCAGGTTCTAGTTTAGTTAACTATTTATTACATATCATTTGTATTAACTTTTTTTTGTTCATTGTAACAGTCCAACAGCAAGTTCTTGACGCTGAGGGGGAAGTTTTTCCCCTACTATGAACAATGGGCTGAATTGTTTGGTCAATTTCGGGCTACGGGATCAGGTGCAAGAGACCACGTGACTGCTGAAGCACAACACCACGGCCTACCGGATGATTTGCTGGAGATTATTGATGAGTACAAGGACGAGGACGAGCAACAGCCTTCGGAACCAGATCTGGACGGCACCCCAACCTCGGACAAATCCACTACTGCCGCCCAAAATGGTGCTTCACGTTCAGTTACGGCTCCTAAGAAGAAGGCCAAGGTAGAGGTGCCCTCGGAGCTCGAATTAGGGGCGTCTAAAGCTTTGGCTTCGGTCCAGGCAGTATGCGATGAGATGCTAGCTACGAAGAAGGATGCTGTGGGAGAGGTTGGACCCGACACGAAGGCGACTACTTTATTGAAGCAGGTTGAACAAATTGAGGAGCTCACCTTCACACAGCAACTTCGCATCGTTGAGAAGTTATTGAAGAATGAAGAGCAGTTTACGATTTGGAAGATTTTGGATGATGATCGTCGGCGTAGGTTTGCTTTAGGGTTGATAGCAGGGGATTTCAGCTGATTTTACTGATTTGGATGCACTCTTACTGCGACTATGTTCATTTTTGTTGGACTTTGTTGATTATGTTCATTTTTTGTGCGACTAAGTTGAAAATGTTCATTTTGATTGTGAATATGTTGATTAGGTTCGGTCGTGGTGCGACTAAGTTGATTATGTTCGTTTTTGTTGCGAATATGTTGATTAGGATCGATTCTGTTGCGATTATGTTGATTAGGTTCGGTTTGGTTGTGACTATGTTGATTATGTTTGGTTTTGTTGTGACTTTGAGGCTGGTAGTTTGTTGCGACAATGTTCAGTATCTATAGTTCAGTAGTAAGTCGCTTAACTGCTTTGCTGCGTTGATACCTACTCTTGGGCGGATTCTCTCCATTCGAGTACATTTTGCATAAACCCCATCTATATAGCATTTGGACATGAAATTTACAAAACAAACCTCAAGTATTAGAATCTGTGGAGCATCAAAGAAAATATGGCATTGCAGATTCTGACTCCACATTATCCAAATGGAATTAGCATCATTTGCAATACCATCTTGAAAGTGCAACTGCTGAATCAAAAATGGTAGTCTGCCTCTTGGGATTTTAGGTTCTGTGATGACCAGGAATTCCAGTTGATGCAATTTTACTAAATTTATTAATCTTCTTCGAGAGGGTTTATTGGCCACCCCTCTAATGTTCCAGATAAGGCCCTTCATTTTTTAGAATAAGAGTGAACTTGAGATCTCAGCGCATATCTTCGGGCTCTTGAGGGAGGATGCTTTTTTCGAGCCCGAGCTCCTTTTGGTTTCCTGTTAAGGCTGCAAAGAACTTCCTCTCCCACAAATATGCCAATGTTGCATTCTGAGGTACTTTTGTTCTCTTCATCAGAGTTGGGGTCTTCATCATAGTTTTCACATCCGCTCCAAAATTTCCTGATAGAGGGGGGAGTGTTGATGTCATGGTTATGATCAGAATGGTACTTATCATCCCTGGCCTCCTTTGTTGTCAATGAATCCGCAAACTTTTTCCTGATAGTGTTCACTGGACCATTGGATATTTTAGCTGTCCTAACTGGGGTCTCAAACGGACCAGCAGAGGATTCTCCAACTACTACAACTTCCCAAAGAGTCCCACTGACTGACTGACTACTGACTGTTCCCCTCAATTCTGTAGAAGGAATCCCAATTTTACCATCAGCAGATGGCATATCCTCGGTTTCAGATAATGATTCCAGAACAGAAAAACGAGATGGAGAGATTAAGCAACACAAATTAGAGAGGTTACTGTCAACTGGCCGAATGCACATATCATCAATAGTATCAACAATGGAATCAGAGATAGCATCATTTTCAGAAATCATACTAGAATCAGGGATGGACAGAGCAGCATTTCCAACACAAGAATTGATAATAGTATTAGTCCTATCCCCAGCACAATCATTTATCTCAATATTAGCACCAACAATAACAGTATTTCTTTTGTCATTATATACCACCCTTGCATCATTATCAATATATTCAGGCTCACCACTATGATCAGCATTAGAAATTTCGGAATTAAGCAGGGCAGTTTCTATAGGGTAAGCAGACATACCCGGATTCTCCCTACCATGTTCCTCAGCACTAACCAGATCCTTTGCCGTTGCTGTTATTTTGAGGGCCTGGATAATCTACTGGGAGACACACTCTAGTTCTGCCCTTTTCACCACTTCTGAGCTACTATTCCGTGGCATTAAATCCGCTTTCATGGATTGGCTTGTGCCAGCCACATCCCCAACATTCACAAGTCTATATTGCAGTTTCTGTTTACCTTTGCCTTTTCCACCAAATCCAAAATCTACTCCAGGACGTATGGTCTTTGTTGATATTGCTTCATCCTTAATAACCGGATGAGAGGTCTGTATCGGGTTCAGAACCTTACAGGCTGCAACAGAGTGGCCTTTTCTCATACAATGTCTGCAGTAGCCCGAGATATAATCATATTCAATTGATTGCCAGAATGCACTTGTGCTCATTTCAACCCAAACTCGTTTTGGAGGGTTTTTGAGCAGATCCATTTCAACACACAAACGTGCTTCACTTGGCCTGGTTAGTTTCAATGTTTCCTGATCCAGCATCACCGGAGTTCCAATTGACCGTGCAATGTCAAACATAGACTCCCTCTCATACAGCAACAATGGAAGTTTTGGAAGGGAGATCCATACCGGAGCGATGTGAGGTTCCACATCGCTATTGAAATAAGGCGTCCAACAAAACATCCTCATCGGAAAACCTCCAATGTTCCAGACTTCTTTTAGTCGAATCCGATTACAATTCTCCATACATCCAAACCGCAATAGGATATGTTTGTAATCCATGATTCCAACAGAGAACTCGGATTTCAACCCAAAATCAATAATGAGTTTCCGCAATTCCTGAATTGAGGGTCGACCACGAGAGAATTTACCGATTAAAGAGGTCGAAAATGGAGCACTGAAGCGCTCAACTTCCTCTAACGAGAATGAAACCGTCGGCTCGTCATCCTTACTCTAGATAAATCGCTTAGTTGTTCGTGCATCTAGATCGGCGAATGATTTGGAGACAGTCGCCGCATAGGTCAATTTTTGTGTTTCCGGCACTTTGCCGGGGAATGCTGCATCCGACGAAGGCTCCGCCTGGGCCATAGAGCTAGTGAGGACCGATCAGAACCGAACTTTCGTTGAAGATCCGGCCTCTCGGCCAAAAGACAAAGGGCGATTCAAGGTCGAAAGAGATGTGTGTGTAATCGAACTGTTACTATGTGAAACCGCCAGAGCGTTTTTCATGGAGAAGAAGTCATCCATATCATTGTTACCTCATTTGTAGATTGCCTACATTCCTTCCATTCTTGCTTTGCATCTACATTTTCAGATGTGCCATTGAATAATGATAGAAAGATTTTTGATAATCGTTTTCAATGTCTTGCCAACATTAGGAGATCTCCATATCAGCAAACAATGTTGTAAAGAACCTGTTGAGTGTTGCAGTCACATGATAAGTTCAAAGAAGGACAATATCTCTTGTGCTACATCACCTGCTGAAAAAAGGTGATCTATAGTCTCCTCTTAAGGAGATATGTCACACCCAGAGCCTTTTGAAGGAAACAATATTCCTTAACTCTTAATTTGATGCATGTGCATCTTGACGAAATGTGTCAAGAAAAATTTCACATAAATTTTATAAATGATTGTGGTACTAAATTGTAATCTTTCCTATGTTTCATATATTTGGATTTGACCATCAATCTGATTTTAAAATGTGAATATTTATTTAAAAAAATGAATTTAATCATATATAGATATTAAATTTCGAATTAAATAATCTTAAGGACCATATTAATTTTCCTTTATTTATTATGGGGATGCAACAAAATTTCTCGATGTTGAAAATCTCACCCTTTCCCGATCGCAAATGGCTTCAGTAGTTACCTCCTGCCCATATTTGGTCCTACACCGTTTCATCCTTCGCCGCCCTTGCGCCGCCGCATCGTCGTTCCATTTCCCTCTTTCGCCAGCCAAACAATCTTTCCTCCATCCCCTCACTACGACGCCGTTTATTCCCTCATCTCGCTTCACCACCAGCTCCCTCTTCTCCTCTCCCGCCCCCGAGCGCTCTCTCCAGCATCATTTCCGAAACCAGGTTGCTTTACTGGAAAATGTCAGCACTGAATCGGAACCAGAAGCTAACGACGAGGCTATCGTCTCGGAGGCGAAGGTCAGAAATTCGGTGCCAATTGAAATCCGGCCGCCGCCGATTCTCAGCGTGAAGGAGAAGAAAGAGCTGGGCTCGTATGCCCACAGTCTAGGGAAAAGTCTAAAGTCTCAACAGGTTGGAAAATCTGGCATCACCGACACCGTCGTTGGGGCATTGATTGAAACTCTTGAAGCTAACGAGCTTCTCAAGGTCAGGAATTTTCGGCATGAATTCTTTTCCTCTTAACCGTTTTTTTCCCAATTTCTTCTTTTCTGAATTCAATTCCATCTCTTGTCTTGCAGCTTAAAATTCATAATTCTTGTCCTGGTGAATTTGAGGATGTGACGAAGCAATTAGAAGAGTGTACGGGTTCAGTGGTAGTTGGCCAGATAGGTAGGACCGTGATTCTCTACAGGCCCAGCCTCACCAAGATGAAAGCAGAAGAAGAGAAGAAAAAGCGTGCTCAGATTATTCTGGCAAAAAAGCAAGCAGCGGCAAACCAATTCCCTCAGGTCTTGAAATTCAATGTTTGCTCATTACATGTTGCTTTGTGAAGTCAGTATTTGCTGATATCTGTTCCTGGATAGCACATGATGGGTGGAGAGCTTTTATTATTCAGACTCTTATATCCAGACTAAAGATTATGTTCCATACCAGTGATTTGGGACTTCGGGGCAGTCTGGACGATAATCATTTATTCTTAATACATACAACAGTCTGGATAAGAAGATTTTCGCATGTTGTTGTGATTGCAGGATGATGGGTGAGAGGGGTCACCTCCCCCCTTAGATTCAATGCCATGAATTGTTAATCCGATCTAAGAAAGTTTTCTGTAATGTGTAAATCACAGGGTAGAAGGACACCACCGCCATTGCAAGGACAAGAACGACGAAATTCTGGCAGGGGGCGTCGAGGGAAGAGCAGATTTCTGAGTCATTGATGGGTATACTCACTCATATTGTAGTGTTTGAAGATTCAAACTATGTAGTAGAGTGGATAGCAATCTATGCACTGACATGAAAACAATGCTCTAACGAGGAATGGCGATTATGCATGGATCTACACAAAAGATTGGAGAACCTAAACATTGCTTCACTTTAGACATAAATATTGTTCATTGCATGGTAAGAATCAATAAGTCAGCAGACAACAAATTGTGTTTGCTGCAGTTATAATTTCTTGTTTAGTAGCACCAGTAAAAGCTGCAGATGGAATCATCAACATCTCTCAGTTCATGTGAACTAGAAATTCTTGTTTCAATAGTACAACCGAAAGGATTCGAAGTTTGTATCACTTACCTGGCAATCCGGTTTCTAACATCCTGGACTATAAAACTTCTCCCACAAAAAAACCTCGTACAGAAAAGCATCGCGAAACCACAGGCCAATTTGATAAACAGCACGACAGATAGATATATGATGCTGGACTCCATTTTTTATCCTACAGACTTATGGCAAACAAACATAAATCCAATATAAACAACAAACATTTGCGCAAAAAAATGCAACATTAGTAAATTGATAATCCATATAAAAAATAAGCAGCTCTATTCAACTAAGGTCTAGCCAGAGATGTAGCAACAAAATTTGAAGTAGCAACGGAAAGAAACATACACAGAGCTGGAATAATCACAAAATACAGTCCCTGGACCTGCCAAAATCACACACAAAAACATTAATACCTAAAAATCCAAGCTGAAATATACTCCATATAAAATCGAAAAGAGGAGGAAAATGAATTTGCTTAACCTAAAGCCGCAAGCTCAATGGAAATTGCATTACCAATCAAACTCATTAACGCACTACAAATCCAAAGACAAATGGCTGGTGCAGAGAACTTGACAATCTCCACAAACTCTCATTTGTCTTAAAAGCTGCAGATGAGAGCATCAAAATCTCTCAGTTCATACAAACTAGAAATTCTTGTTCCATTAGTACAACGGAAAGGGTTCAAAGTTCGTATCCCTTACCTGTCAATGCCGAGTAACATAAAACCTCGTAAAGAAAAGCATCACGAAATTACAGGCCAATCCGATAAACAGCAAGACAGATATACGATGCTGGACTTTATCTTTATACTGCGTACCTATGGCAAACCAACAGATACCCAATATAAACAACAAACAGTTTCGTAAAAAATGCAACATCAGTAAAGTGATAATCCATATCAAATTTAAGCAGCATTACTCAACATACCTGTCTAGCTAGAGATGTAGCAACAAAATTTGAAGTAGCAATCGAAAGAAACATAAACACATAGCTGGTATAATCACAAAATACAGTCCCAGACCTGCCAAAATCACACACAATAAAGAACATTAATATTTAAAAATTAATGCTGAAATATCCTCCATATAAAATCGTAAAAAGGGAGAAATGATTTTGCTACCTAAAGTTGCAAGCTCAATGGAACTGCATTAACCAAGAACAGCAGTATCAATCAAACTTATTAACTGACTACAAAGTCAAAGACCGACGAAGCTGGACAAATTCATTCTAATTGAGCTTCCTCACTTCCTCATCATCCCCATCATGATGTCTTCCTGACCGTGAATGTCAGTTGCTGACGAAGTTGTAATAGCACATCGGGATGAAGTTTACCCAACAACCAGATGTTTTATTTTCTGCACGATGTCCTCCTCAATGGTTGAGAATGTCCAATATAGATTTGAGACACAAATCTCAACCAACTTAGAAAGAAATATGGTGTTACAATCAATCATCATGGGCACAAGGAGTAGTACATCTTCCTTATAAGTTGGCTAACATGTACACCTGCACACGAGCCCAAAGAGCCGGATCTATTTTCTAACCGTTTGCAGTACATTAGTTAGTTCGAATATCCCCTCAGCCCATTCGTCAACATTCTTGTGTGAATTTGTCACTTCGATCAATTCAAGTGCCTCCATTTCTCCCATGCACCACGGAAGCTCCTTCAACTTCAAGCAATACGACAATCTCAATAGCTCAAGCACAGGAAGGTGACTGCTGCTTTCCATCCTCCAAATCTCGAGATTCCGGTCTTCAAACTCCAAAACTTTCAATTTCAAAAAATGTCCTTGTACTGTTTCCCATTCCCGTCCTTGGCAAGCATCATTCTTTAGTTTGAGCACCTCCAGTTTTGGCAACGCGCCCAAAATCCTCCCAAAGTATTTCCACGGGAGCTTGACATCCTCCATCTTAAGCTTCCTCAAGCTATATGGAAAAATATGATTCTGCAGCCAAACATAATCTTTTACTGGATTGCCTCTCATATACAAGCTCTCAAGATGATGGAGATTGACAAGTTGTACGATGCAATGCATCGAGCATTGAAAATAATTTAAACCGAGTTTTCGAATGTTTGGAATCATTTCGAGGATTCTCACACTGCTATTCTCGATTCGAATGTGTAGAAGCGTCTCCAAACTCTCCAGTGGGAGAGATGCTTCAATTTCACTGTGGACATATTCCAAGATTCCTCCTCCACATATGAGAAGATGCTTGAGCTTATGCATTTCCCAAATTTCAGAAGGTAATTTTACCGGCAAATCATATTTGGAATGAATGATCAACGTTTCAAGATTGGTAAACCTGCATATGTTGGTAGGAAACGTAAAAACAAAATCTACGGAGCAGCAAACAGACAAGTATCCGAGTTGGACTAGTTCACCAACTTTATCAACTGAATAAGGAAACACATCGTTTACTTCTAGCGATGCATCCAATACTCTGACCAACTTATTGAAACCCCAATGTGAAGTAAAATAGAGAGCTCCACGGATCCATAAGAAATTAATATTCACGGGATTATAAATCCCTTTAGATAGTCTGATGCACATCTCTCTAATAAGATCATGAACAAAACATTTATTTGGAAGACCATTTCTCCTTTTCCTCTTAGTAGAGATCAGGTTTCTATTGATGAGTTCTTCCAAACATTCATAACCACACTCTTCAAGGCTGCTGTATCCTCTTAGTTCTAAAAACCCTTCAGCCACCCATAACTTGATAAGATTTGTCACAGAGATTTGCTGGCCCTCGGGAAAACGTCCTAAATACAACAAGCATGGTTTCATCCAATCAGGTAAGTGGATATGGCTCAATGATAATATATCCAGCACATGATCCTCAGCATGTTTATCCATGGCTAATTTCACACCCTTTGCAATATTCTTCCACCAGGTTGGTGTCTGGTTAACTCGTAGGAGCCCTGCAATCACGACAATGGTAAGTGGGAGACCGAGGCATTTGTCCGCAATGCTGATTCCAATGTCAACTAATGTAGGAGGACAACTATCTCCACGAAACACTTTCTTTTCGAGCAGTTTCCAGCTTGTATCCTTATCCATGCGGGGTATATTGTAAATATAAGAGCCTGCATAAACTGCTACATCAGTTAGCCTAGTTGTTAATACAATTCGACTGCCTTTATGATCGTGTGGTAATAGCTTCTTTATATCGTCCCAACTATGAGTATCCCAAATATCATCCACAATGATGAGGTAGCTTTTGGATTCTAAACTTCTGTACACTCTTTCTGCTAATTCTTCGTTGCTAAATTCTTGATTCTCTTCTTTACCTGCATTCAAGAGGGATAAAAGAACGCTCCGAGCATCATAGATTTGGGACACCGTGACCCAAATTCGAACATCAAAGAGTTGCAAGACTTTGTTGTCAAGATAAATAGTTCTTGCGATGGTGGTCTTGCCAATTCCGCCTATCCCCATTAATGAGATGATCTTTAGTTGAAAAGATGATCCCCTAATAACATTCCATATTGTCCACTTAATAGACTCGGGATTACTCACGAAGTCCGCCTCGCTGTGAATGTCAATTACTGATGAAGTTGTAATAGCAAATTGGGATCGGGAGGAAGGTTCCCCAACAACCACGATGATTTTCGCCTTCTTCTGTTCCTTCTCTACAATTCCCTCCTGGATCATTTTCATCTCCTCCTGTTCCTTCTCCATGATATCCTCCTCGACCACTTTTGCTTCCTTTGGTTGCTTGCCTAGTGCAGGCACCAACAGAAGTTGGAACAATTCGTTCCCACTGTCATGATGTTGTTTGAATATATCCTCGGCCCATTCATCAACATTCTTGTGTGAATTTGTCACTTCAATCAATTCAAGTGTATCCATTTCTTCCATGCAAGACGGAAGCTCCTTCAACATCTGGCAATATGACAATTTCAATTGCTGAAGTGCAGGAAGATGGCTGCTGCTTTCCATCTTCCAAATCTTGAGATTCCTGTCTTCAATCTCCAGTATTTTCAACTTCAAAAATTGTCCTGCTGCTGTATCCCATTCTCGTCCTTGGCAAGCATCTTCCTTCAGTTTGAGCACCTCCAAATTCGGCAACGAGCCCAAAAACATACACACGTATTCCCATGGGAGCTTGACATCTTCCATCTTAAGCTTCCTCAAGCTATTAGGAAAAATACGATCCTGCTGCCAAGCATAATCCTCTCTTGGAGCGGCTACAAGATACAAGCTCTCCAAATGATGCAGATGGACAATGTGTTCAATGAAATGCATCGAGCCTTGGAAATATTTAAAACCGAGTTTCCGAATGTTCGGAATCCTTTCGAGGATTCTCACACTGCTATTCTCGATTCGAATGTGTAAAAGCGTCTCCAACCTCTCCAGGGGGAGAGATGCTTCACTTTCACTGTCGACGTAGTCCAAGATTCCTTCTCCGGCAATAATAAGATGCTTGAGTTTGGGTATTTTCCAAATTTCAGGTGGTAACCTCACATCGGAAACGTTTTTAAGGTAAATGACCAACGTTTTAAGCTTAGTAAACATGCATAAGTTGGTCGGAATCTTCAAAGAATCAACTGAGCAGCGAAGAGACAAATATTTGAGGTTGACTAGTTGAGAAAATGTAGGAGGAAACTCAACCTTTTCTTCCAATGTGGCATCTAGTACTTTAAGGGTGAAGGACTCATATCTATCTTTCAAGCGGTGCGATTGCTGACCAGTAATATAGAAAGCTCCACGCATAGATAAGAAAATAACACCCCTAGGATTAATATTCCCTCCAGATAGTCTGATGCACATCTCTCTAATAACATCATGAACAAAACATTTATTTGGAAGACCACTTCTCAGTTTCCTCTTAGTTGAGATTATATTTCTCTTGATGAGTTCTTCCAAACATTCATAGCCACACTCTTCAAGACTGTTGTATCCTCCTAGAAATCCTTCAGCCACCCATAGCTTGATAAGATTTGACGCAGAGATTTGTTGGTCTTCAGGAAAACGTCCAAAATACAACAAGCATGGTTTCATCCAATCAGGTAAGTGGGTATAGCTCAATGATAATATATCCAGCACATGATACTCATCATTTTTATGCATGGCTAACATCCTTTTCCAATATTCTCTTTCTTTTATTTCGACAAGTCCTTGTGCAATATTCTTCCAAAAGGCTGGTGTCTGGTCAACCCGTAGGAGCCCTGCAATCACGACAATGGTAAGTGGGAGACCGATGCATTTGTCGGCAATGCTGATTCCAATGTCAACTAATGTAGGAGGAAAACTATCTCCACGAAAGACTTTCTTTTCGAGCAATTTCCAGCTTGTATCCTTATCCATGCGAGGTACATTGTAAATATAAGAGCCTGCATAAATTGCTACATCTGTTTGCCTAGTTGTTAATACAACTCGACTGCCTTTACGACCGTGTGGTAATAGCTTCTTTATATCGTCCCAACCATGAGTATCCCAAATATCATCCACAATGATGAGGTAGCTTTTGGATTCTAAACTTCTGTACACTCTTTCTGCTAATTCTTCGTTGCTAAATTCTTGATTCTCTTCTTTACCTGCATTCAAGAGGGATAAAAGAACGCTCCGAGCATCATAGATTTGGGACACCGTGACCCAAATTCGAACATCAAAGAGTTGCAAGACTTTGTTGTCAAGATAAATAGTTCTTGCGATGGTGGTCTTGCCAATTCCGCCTATCCCCATTAATGAGATGATCTTTAGTTGAAAAGATGATCCCCTAATAACATTCCATATTGTCCACTTAATAGACTCGGGATTACTCACGAAGTCCGCCTCGCTGTGAATGTCAATTACTGATGAAGTTGTAATAGCAAATTGGGATCGGGAGGAAGGTTCCCCAACAACCACGATGATTTTCGCCTTCTTCTGTTCCTTCTCTACAATTCCCTCCTGGATCATTTTCATCTCCTCCTGTTCCTTCTCCATGATATCCTCCTCGACCACTTTTGCTTCCTTTGGTTGCTTGCCTAGTGCAGGCACCAACAGAAGTTGGAACAATTCGTTCCCACTGTCATGATGTTGTTTGAATATATCCTCGGCCCATTCATCAACATTCTTGTGTGAATTTGTCACTTCAATCAATTCAAGTGTATCCATTTCTTCCATGCACGACGGAAGCTCCTTCAACATCCGGCAATATGACAATTTCAATTGCTGAAGTGCAGGAAGATGGCTGCTGCTTTCCATACGCCAAATCTCGAGATTCCTGTCTTCAATCTCCAGTATTTTCAATTTCAAAAATTGTCCTGCTGTTGTATCCCATTCCCGTCCTTGGCAAGCATCTACCTTCAGTTTGAGCACCTCCAAATTCGGCAACGAGCCCAAAAACATAGACATGTATTCCCGTGGGAGCTTGACATCCTCCATCTTAAGCTTCCTCAAGCTATTAGGAAAAATACGATCCTGCTGCCAAGCATAATCTTCTCTTGGAGCGGCTACAAGATACAAGGTGTCCAGATGATGGAGATGGGCAATGTGTTCGATGAAATGCATCGAGCCTTGGAAATATTTAAAACCGAGTTTCCGAATGTTTGGAATCCGTTCGAGGATTCTCACACTGCTATCCTCGATTCGAATGTGTAGAAGCGTCTCCAGACTCTCTAGTGGGAGAGATGCTTCACTTTCACCGTCGGTGTAGTCCAAGATTCCTTCTCCGGCAATAATAAGATGCCTGAGTTTGGGTATTTTCCAAATTTCAGGCGGTAACCTCACATCGAAAATGTTTTCAAGGTAAATGACCATCGTTTCAAGGTTTGTAAACATGCATATGTTGGTCGGAATCATCAAAGAATCAACTGAGCAGCGAAGGTACAAATATTTGAGGTTGACTAGTTGAGAAAATGTACGAGGAAACTCAACTTTTTCTTCCAATGTGACATCTAGTACTTTGAGGGACTCATATCCATCTTCCAAGCGGTGCGATTGCTGACCAGTAATATAGAAAGCTCCATGCATAGATAAGAAAATAACACCCCTGGGATTAATATTCCCTTCAGATAATATGATGCACATCTCTCTAATAAGATCATGGATAAAACATTTATTTGGAAGACCATTTCTGATTCTCCTCGTAGTTGAGATCAGATTTCTCTTGATGAGTTCTTCCAAACATTCATAACCACACTCTTCAAGACTGTTGTATCCTCTTAGTTCTAGAAATCCTTCAGCCACCCATAGCTTGATAAGATTTGACGCAGAGATTTGCTGGTCCTCTGGAAAGCGTCCAAAATACAACAAGCATGGTTGCAGCCAATCAGGTAAGTGGGTATAGCTCAATGATAATATATCCAGCACATGATGCTCATCATTTTTATGCATGGCGGATTTCACATCATTTGCAATATTCTCCCACCAGGTAAGTGTCTGGTTAACGCGTAGGAGCCCCGCAATCACGACAACGGTTAGCGGGAGACCGAGGCATTTTCCGGCTATGCTGATTCCAATGTCAACCAACATAGGAGGACAACTATCTCCGTGGAAGACTTTCTTCTTGAGCAGATTCCAGCTTGTATCCTTATCCATGTGAGGCACATTGTGAATTTCAGAGCCTGAATAATCTGCTATGTCTGTTTCCCTGGTTGTTAATACAACTCGACTGCCTTTATCATCGTTTGGTAATAGCTTCTTTATGTCGACCCAGACATGTGTATTCCAAATATCATCCACAATGATGAGATACCTCCTGTATTTTAATCTCTGGAAAACTTTGGTTCCTAGTTCTTCATCACTGAGCTGTTGATACTCTTCTTTACCTGCGATCATGAGGGATAAAAGAACAGCACGAGCATCGCAGATTTGAGACACGGTGATCCAAATTCGAATATCAAAGAATTGCAAAACTTTGTTATCCCGGTAAACAGCTCTTGCGATGGTGGTCTTGCCGATTCCGCCCATCCCGACTATTGAGATGATCTTAAGTGGAGGAGAAGTATCCCCAATTAGTAGATGTTTAATCTTTGTGACTTCCTCTTCGATCCCCACCACAATATTCTCACTGCGAATCTCAGTTGTTGATGACCAGGCAGTATCAAGAGGAAACGCCAGCTTTACATTTTGAGCACTTTCCTCTATCATCTGAGAAGCAGCAAGGGATTTCAGATCTGTCTCACTCTCCAAATCGTTCAACACCTTCATCAGATATGCTGCTGTACGTGGCTGAAGATATTTGACTGGATGACTAATAATGCATATCACTGGGGAGCCCCTTCGGATAGAGCAGCAAGAGAGATCAGCGATCAAGTAAGGAAGGCAAAGGGAGAACGAAGAAAATGGCTTGATCTCTCTCTCAGAATGATTGAAGACTAATAATACAAATGTTGATATGTACCTGCAACAAACTGTGGGATCAGAAATAAATTCACGTTGACGACGACTTCAAACTTGAGGAGATACCAAAACGTGTTTGCTTTTGACGAAATGTATTGGGAAACCATGGTGATCTTGACCTATAAGCACAGTGAAAACAATCCCTCATTTCAATCAAGTTGGCACATCTACTCTCCCATATTTACCAAAAAAGTTAATTGTGGCATCACTCTGTGTAAGTGGAGCACACCTAGCCATTTATCCCACCATATACTGAGTTTCTCATCATCAAACATCCATTTCGTGTTCTCAATTATAATATTAGGCGTCTAAGCGCTAGTATGTTGTTCTCCGTCTTGTCCGAATTATCGCTTAGGTCGCTTAAAAGTCCGCTTAGGTGGGCGAATAGACCACTTAGGCGCTGAACGAGCACCAGCCGCTCAGGGTCCGCATATGACTTTCTCGAACACGGTCTATTGTAATCTTTTCCAAACATGGGAAAACAAGTATGAGGGTACTGCCCTAACTGGTAATGTCATACCTCAATATTTCAAATGCATAAATTCAGCCAACAAAGAGTATTGTGCCCTAAATTTTCACCAAAGTTTCATACTAAATGCAGTCACTGAATCTTTGAGCCTTCTAACCCCTGAGCCCCCTCCTGCATAGGCCTTTCCTCTATCATCTGAGATTTTCAATTGCTCTAAGACAGACTCCTTTTCAACTTTTCAAATGTAGCTTTTTCTTCGAGTCCTCCCAGCCCCACAAGAAGCCTGCCATCATCTTCTCGAGCTTGTCTAAGGCATAAGAGCTAGGTAGTAGAGCCATGAGGATGTAGATATAGGCAGACTCCAAAGAATTAAGATTATCTTTCCACCATTGGATAAATAGTGAGCTTTCCACCCTTATAGCCTATTTTGTACCTTTGATATCAATGGAGGAAATAATTCTGATTTCTTCTTGCCTAGGAATAAGGGGCAACCAAGATATGTTACACGGAACAAAAGAACAGGCATTGTCACCATCCAAACAAGTGACAATGGGAGCCTCATGTGAAAATTAGTAGGTCATCTCCAAAGGCACCGTGGGTTACACTCTGACACACTCTGAGGACTTTAGAGAGCAACTTGGATTTTGTTCTGAGTACTTCAGCTGCTATGATGAATAAAGTCGGAAATATCGGGTCTCCCTATTTCAGACCTCTTGAGAATTTGAAATGACCATATACCTGTCCTGTTAGAATCACGGTAACCCAAAAGAGGAAACTATTCTACAAATCAGATCAATGAAGCATTCAGCAAAACCAAAAGCACCTAGGGGTCTCCCCAGATTCAAAGCCCTGCATTGTAAATCTTTACAAAAGTTCACCACATTTTGT
The DNA here is from genome assembly GCA_025802335.1 of Pinguicula primuliflora. NCBI lineage: Eukaryota > Viridiplantae > Streptophyta > Magnoliopsida > Lamiales > Lentibulariaceae > Pinguicula > Pinguicula primuliflora. Next base: position 18,286 of record JAOYMZ010080426.1, read on the forward strand.
TAATGAAAGAACTATGAAATTCTGGCAGGGGGCGTCTAGGATAGAGCAGATTCTAAGTCATTGATGGTATACTTTATTGCAGTGTTTGATGATTCAAACTAAGTTGAGTGGACAGCAGTTGCACTGGCATGAAAACACTGCTATAACGAGTAATGACGATTATGCATTTACATATACAAAAGATCGGGAACCTAAACAATGCTTCATTTCAGGCATAAATATTTATGACTGCATGATAACAATCAAATTTGTATGCCCTAAATTGAATTTTTTTCCTTGTCCAACACTAACCAAACAAATATGGACTATAACAGGCCCTGTGATTGGGGGTAGGGGATGGGGGCGCATGCTTTACCGCCCAGCATCTTCTTCTTCTCCCCCCAGCTTCTAGTTGTGAGTTCAAAATAGTATGTGGGGAAGTTTAGTGTTATGCAGACTTCACCTTCCCAAGTTGATAATGACCCAAATCTTCCGAATAAAGAATCCCATTTGGTAAAGTGAGCCGTCTTAGAGCAATTGAAAATCGAGACTGTAAAGAGAAATTTTGTTTAATTGAATAAATCAGATGCATTTTATAAAGCAAATGAAGGTTGTGAAAGCATATGGGAGCAAGGGACTTACCCATTGAAATACAACGAGTGAGAACCAACACCCAGCTAAGCTGCGGCCATTGTTGGTTAGTAGCTATTTATGCATGAAAAGAAATGATCGATTAGAGAAGTGAAACCAGAGATATTACAACATGAGAACTGGGAAACAATAGGGGATCACTGTATACCAGGAGGAGAAGGGTTCCTACGCAAAAGATCCCGCTCATCGACATACTAATGAACTTCAAGTCCCGACCAGCCTGCAAACATGATAGAATGTGTCTTAAGTGCAACAATTGCATCTTCATTTATCAATTAACCCGAATTAAATTAGCATTCGGTTCTTGGAAATCAAATATAAGAATTTCAAAAAATCTGTTGTGAGTGTGACCATCCTTCGTGCAAGTTGATAGAATTATGAGATCGGCCTGACTTACCAGTAATGTACCCTCAAGGCTATGGGTGCTAGGCGTGATTGATAGTGCGATGAAGTAAGGTATCAACACCTTGTGCATCTGTAAGGTAGACGAAAACAATCCAAGCTACTCGGATTCCAAAACAATTTAGCCTCATTGAACTCGTGGTATGGAGAAAATGAAGATAATCTGACCTCTGCGATGACCTCCGGATCGGGGGAGAAGATTTTAGGAAATAGCCAAGGAACAATTGTTCCAATAGATCCCAATATCAATCCACTTATGGCACCAATGATGACCATCGATTTCAATAATGTTCGAGCCTGTAATTCCAAATAGATTTTTCAAAGAATGTAGCTTCAGATTAATTCATAAGCAGATGCCTCTATCAATAGTATTGTCGCGACTGCCTGCATATTTTCAGAAGAGATGAAAAAATAAACCTTTTGTAAATTGCGATTGGCTCCATATATCAACTCGGGCATATAAGACTGTGCTGTTTGTGAAAGAGGTTCGCCCATTACTGCACAGAGGCCGTACAGCTGAATCATGACCTGAAGATAAAGAGAGTACACTTGACTTCATAAATTCAGTATCAAGAGAAATAGGTTCTAATGTAAAGAGGATAATTAGCGTGGAATGTACCTGATGAGCAGCAACAACTTTTGTTCCCATTGTTGTCGCAAAATAAACTAGTAGAGAGTAAAATGCAACCTAAAACTAGAAAATGTTAGGAAGATAACCGACCTGAAATGAAAACAGGTGAGGAAAAAAAGAATCAGGAACCTTCGACATCATTGTCACGAAAACTGGAGCAGCAACCATGAAAACGTGGAGAAGTTCATCCGGTGATGGAATAGAGATGGCGAAACCATTATAACTCTTATTGTTGAGAGCTTCAATCATCATGTAAGCTGCAACAACCTAAGACTAGATGCGTTAATTGACTAAGTTAAATGACGGGGGTCGTCCATATCTAGCTTAAGACAAAAACGAAAAATAACTTGCTAATAACAATATCACATATTCCCTTCCAACAGGGATTTTAGCTCTTAAAACAGTTTTACCGGCAACATGTATGCATAAATCCACAGGATATATTTATCATTCTGATTAATGTTAATTAAACCTGAGAAACCATTGTCGCCCATGCTGCTCCAGCAATACCATATCCTAAGAATCTGCATAATACTATGTCGCCAATGCCATTAATTGCAGTAGCAACGGCTAGAGCCTTTAAAGGTCCAATGGAATCCTTCATTCCCAAGCTGCACATAGAGGAACCAAGGATTGTTAATTTGCAAAAGCATCATTCAAGAAACTAGGTTTTTAGTATGATTTGGGGCTAGCAACGGATCAAGCTTCCTCTCTTATAAGTTTGAACTTTATAAGATCCCTTTTGAGTTCTGCATTCATGAAATAGTGATGGCCAAGCTACAAGTGACATCTATACAATTATGAATAAGGGAGGCAACATAAACCTTGCACTTTGAGCAACCCATCCAACCAAAACGGCTGGCCATGCTAAGCCTCGAATCTGTGCAACAACAAGCATTTAACCAAAAATGGAAATGAGAAAAGTCAGTATTTCCATATTCTGCAGCAAAAATTGATCCCATAAATTAATGCCTGTTATAACCAATCCATGCAAACAATAATAATAACCATAAGGTATAGAAGGCTTCTTAGAGAACAATGAATGCGAAAAGCACGAAAAAAAAGTGAAAATATAAAACATAGCAAACACAGTAAGCTGAACAATAAACCTGAACATATGTGTTTGCTGCAGTTATAATTTCTTGGTTAGTAGCTCCGGTAAAAGCTGCAAATGAAAGCACCAAAATCTGTCAGTTCGTATAAACTAGAAATTCTTGTTTCAATAGTACAACGGAAAGGGTTCAAAGCTTGCATCCTTTACCTTTCAATGCCCAAGGACCATAAAACCTCGTAAAGAAAAGCATAGTGAAACCACAGGCCAATCCGATAAACAGCAAGACAGATATATGATGCTGGACTTCATTTTTATCCTGCAAACTTATGGCAAACCAACATAAATCCAATATAAACAACAAACATTTGCACGAAAAATGCAACATAATTGATAATCCATATCAAATTTAAGCACCTCTACTCAACAAACCTGTCTAGCTAGAGATGTAGCAACAAAATTTGAAGTAGCGATCGAAAGAAACATAAACACATAGCTGCTATAATCACAAAATACGGTCCCTGGACCTGTCAAAATCACACACAAAAACATTAATATTTAAAAATCCAAGCTGAGATATACACCATATTAAATCGAAAAGAGGGGAAAAATGATGTACTCAACCTAAAGCTGCAAGCTCAATGGAACTGCATTGACCAACAACAGCAGTATCAATCAAGCTCATTAACGGACTGCAAATCCAAAGACCAACAGCTGGTCCAGAAAACTTCGCAATCTCCACCAACTGACTCCACAGACTCTCATTCTCTGAAGATCCTTCTCTGCCGCCGCCAGAGATCACTTCCGGAACCTCCGATTCCTCTACTACGACTATCTCTTCGCTCTTCACTTCTTCAATCGGTGAACTGCCGTCAATGCTCTCCGAAATTTCATATGCCGGAGAAATACAATTGGATTTAAATATCGATTTGCCTTTCAGCTTTACAAATCCGCGACATCTTTTAGGTGTAAACGAGTTCAGATTAAACTTCATATGCGGAATTCGCAAACAAGAATGGTGAACATAGTGAAATGGTGATTTGAGGTTCATGGCTGCGCAGTTCATGGCTGAAAGCGCAGCCATGGTTGCGTCGACAGAGAGTTACGAACGAGCGCGAACAAACTTGACTTTTATCACAGTTCCAGTTAAATAAAACATTTCCTATGATTTACTACCCAAAAAATATTTCAGATAACTTAAAATTTAATTTTTTGTGATTGGTCCAGAAATATTTGACTTTCTACAAAATGATAATGAATTTTGATTTAGAAAAATTGATCCAACGTTGTAAATTTAGATTAATAATTGTATACTTTAAATCATATTTTATAATTTTATGGTAAAATAGTCGTAATCAAATTCAATAATTGATTCCGGGATAGACTATATAAATTTATTTTTTGATAACATAAGTAACAAACCATCTTTTAGTGCAATTATGAACCAAAACTCATATTTTACTATATAAAAACATTCTAAAAACAGTTAAAATGATTTTGGGACAAGAAATGTATATAAAAAGAAAAATGCAAAAGAGCCCGAATGTCAGACCGAAAATTAAATCGAATACAGCCCTTGCAAAGTGTTGTTTGCTAAGTTTGTACTCGTACTTTCTATTCTTTTCTCTTCATTCGATTTAATTTTCAATCAGGTTTTCGGGTAGCACTGCTCATATAAAAAATTCCTGACACCATATTATCATTTTTATAAATAATGATAGTTTTTAATCTTTAAACACGTAATACGTGAACCCAACAGACAAAAGTCTGCTTATATTTGCCCACAAGCCACAAGTTCTATATATATATATCCTCTTGTTTTTGTCTGTCAAACCAACGAAGGAGAATCGCCCACCAAAATGTATGGTTAAAAATGAATGTGGTTGGGGAATGATCAATAGGGTAGGTGTACACAGGAACAGGCCCGGATCCTGTGCCGGAACCGTGACTCTTAAATATGATCCAACACCTAAAATCAATTTCATTTTTGAGTTATAAATTTCTCCCACTCCTAAACCTATAGATCTTGGTTAACAAAAATATTACCAATAATCATAATCCAATGAAGATCTCTACAGAGTTTTCACCTTTCCAAGCTTGAGAGAATAGTCCGGAGAGTACAGAATCCCATTTGGTAAGCTCAGGCGTCGCAACAAAACAGTGAATAAACACTGCCAATAAAGAAAATGAACTGTTATCACATGACTTAGAATTCGAGAAAACGTTGGGCGGTCCCTAGGCGGTCCCTAGGCGGTCCCTAGGCGGCCAGGGTCCACTTAGTGGCTAGGCGGCCTATGCGCCCGATTAGTTGCCCCTAAGCGGATACTTAGCCAGCATTCGGACGAGGCAGAGGGCGACCGCCCGACGCTTAGCCGGCGCCTAGGCGGGCTGGACAGCCGCCTTCTCGAATAATAGAATCAGAGTAGTACTCAGGGGTTCAGGCAATCGGAGACTTGACGCTCTGGCATAACCTTAGAGCCAACTATGACTTGACAAGCAAACTTACCATTTGAAATGCAACAAGGGCGAACCAGCATCCGGATAAACCAAACCCGTTCCTGCTTAAAACCTGCAGCAAGAAGAAGAATTATTACCCTACAATTACATGTGATTTTATGTTGGCAACAAGTGTATGCTTACCATAAGAAGAAGAGTGCCCAAACAAGCAATTCCGCTCATGGTAATGCTCAAGAATTTGAATTCTCTTCCAGCCTGAATTGCAAAAGTTACTTGAGTTACAAACTCAAGTGATGATTGGAAAAACCAAATATAAGTATGAAGGATAGCGAGAACTCACCATTAGTGTGCCTTCGAGGCAATTGATGGGTGGTGCGGCACATAATGCGATAAAGAAAGGGATCAAAACCCTGTGCATCTGTAGGGTATGAGATTGAATTATACAATGTTAAAAACTGAGTGTTTCTCCAATGTGTTGATTGTCCTTGTACTTTCAAACTAAAAGAAAACAGCAATGACCTGACCTCCTGTATGACTTCAGGATCGGGGGAAAAGATTTGAGGGAATAACAAGGGAAGTGATGTTCCAATGGATCCCAAAACCAGTCCACTTAATGTGCCAATGAGGATCAGCGACTTCAGCAGATCACGAACCTTTTGTACAAAAATAAACCAAACAATTGTTTCAGCATAAGACGACTAAAGTAATTTCAACAGCAGAAAAAAAACTGATGTTGAACAGAATGGCATTATAACTTCAACGCAATAACATAGAACCTTCGCTAAGTTCCTTTTAGCTCCATATATCAGCTCAGGCATAAATGACTGGGCTGTTTGAGAGAGCGGTTCACCCCAGACAGCACATATGCAGTATAATTGTATCATCACCTAAAGAACGATGAGCGGTTTCGTAAGGTGCTTGCAAAAGAAACAATAGTCGAATAAAAGTCCAGCGCTAGAGAATTAAGAAGCAACCTGATGAGCGGCGACAGTTTTTGTCCCCATGGAGGTGGCAAAGAAGACTAGGAGAGCGTAAAATACTGTCTACACCAAACATTTTAGACAATTGATGAATTTCCAGAAGCACATGAATATGCTGCAACATTGTGGTGACATGTTTAACCTTTGACATGATGGCCACAAAGGCTGGAGCTGCAATTGTGAATATCTGAAGGAAATCATGTGGTGATGGAATTGAGATGGCAAATCCATTATATCCCTTTTGACTCAAGGCTCTTACCATCATGTAAGCTGCCACAACCTAAAAACATTCAAAGGAAAGTTTTAGTTTCAGAAACCGGGAATTCTGATCCCGTTACAAGATAGCAGAAATGTATGGCACACCTGTGAAGCCATTGTCGCCCATGCTGCTCCAGCAATTCCAAAGCCAAGGAATCGACACAAGACTATGTCACCAATGCCATTAATGGCACTGGCAACAGCCAGAGCCTTGACCGGCCCAAACGAATCTTTCATTGCTAAGCTGTGCACCAAGAAACACACTCAAGGAACTAACTCCACACACAGATATTATAATGCACTAAATTTGCACGATAAAGAGTGGCGTGGGTTGACAGTAGGGATGGGGTTTGATGAAAACTGTTTCAGCACATTCATCAAAATAAATATTAGATGTAGACGTAGCACCTTGCACTTTGAGCAACCCATCCAACAAGCCATACGGGCCAAACTAGCCCTCGAATCTGGAGGCAAAAAATTTAATAGTAAAAATATGGTAAGTAATCCAAGGTTGCCAATACGAAACAAAATCAAACTTTAGTTTCGTATATGCATGGAAAAGATGACCATCCAAATCCACGTCTATTTTTCACAATATTCAAATAGCGTACTGAATATGACAACAAAGTGAAAGAAAAATATTAACCTGAACATATGTATTTGCTGCACTTATAATATCAGAATTCTTTGCCCCGGTGAAAGCTGTATTATTAGCGTTAAAAACTTACCAAAAACAGAATAATATATGAAATTCACAATAAGAAAAACAGCAATGAGGCCTTTGCTCACCAGTTAATGCCCAACGGCCACAACACTTGGTAAAAAGCAGCATCAAGATTCCAAATGTCAATCCAACAAACAGCAAAATAGATATCTGGTGTTGCACCTCATGTTTATCCTGTGCACTTACTACCAAGATATTACAAAGCTTACATTACATAAACATCCAAGTATGAACTGGTATGTTTTTCATCATCACCATAATTCGAGGAAAATTATTCACAGACCTGTTTAGCGAGGGATGTGGCCACTAAATTCGAAGTCGCAATTGAAAGGAACATGAACATATAGCTTGTGTAATCACACAACACAGTTCCAGGACCTGCACAATACAAGAAAAGTCACCATAAACTACTCCAGGAACTTCAAATTAACCAGCATATCCCACACTGAGAACTCCATGCCAAGCTACTATCCAAAGATTCAGATAATTGTTCAAAATATAAGGTGAGTACTATTAGGCCCCATACTCGAGACGACAGGCCATTAAGTTTGGTTGTCTAAATATCTAAGTAATTCACCAATCAGAAACAATAAGCATCGTCTCCTAGTGTAAGCAAAGTCCAACTTGAAAAGAGTGGAACAAAATGAATTGAGTAACAAGTACAGACAATTTCAAGCTGATATACCTAGAGCAGCAAGCTCAACAGAGCTGCTCTGCCCGACAACCGCGGTATCAATTAAACTCATCAATGGCCCACAGATCCAAAGCCCAACCGCTGGACCAGAAAACTTGATAATATCTACAACCTGATCCCATAAGCTCCCATTTTCCGATAACTCATGCTCACTGCCAACTGTAACAGATGCCTCCCCTGACAACGTCCTTCGCTCCGCTACCGTCCCTTCTTCTTCCTCATTTTGTTCGTCAGAAGAGTAAAATTGAGTTGCATTATCTGCCCTATAGCTCGATAAACATCGTAATCTCCTGCAGCTTGGAATCCGGAAACTGGATTTCTGTGGAAATCTAGGGTTTAATTTTTGGGTGGTATTTTGGAGATATGAACCGGGGAAATGAGAAGGTAGAGCTAAAACTTTGATACCCATAGTCGAATTTCTTGGCACCGGTTTTCTTTGATATATGGGAGGAATTGAACACTGGAAATTAGCAATCAAGGGAAGTTATCAGTTGGTTAGACCGGTAGGAAGGCTTTCAATCAATAACGCTGATTCAGTAGCAAATTTTTTTCTAATTAGTTTCTATATTTTTTTGTAATTTAGCAGTCACGTTCTTTAAAAAATGAGAAATGCTCCTAGGACCGAAACAAAACCGAAAATGAACATGGTGGGAGTGTGCCCTACGTAGAAATGTGCAAAGTTTAGGTTATTAGATCCACATCTTCGGTTTGTTGTTTGTAGGGCTGTGAAATGATTCATCAGACACCGCTGTTCGCACAGTTCGTCCGCCGAGCGGTGTCCGGCCGTCATTATCCGCTAAAGTGACGGATGTTGGGCTCTTCTCTCCATCTCCAGATCCATTTTGCAAGTAATGCTGCGTTCATGGATGCCAGGTCTTTGATGCCCAGTCCGCCAGCTCCTTTGTCCATGCACATTACTTCCCAGCTTATCCAATGTATATGGTTAGTTCGGTTAGAATAGATTTTACTAGTGTAACTCTACCTGCGAATGATAGAAATCTCTGCTCCCATTTGTTGAGTCTCTTTTCCATGGATGTGAGCAGGCTTTTCCACATCTTCTGTCGTCCGGGGTTGTCACCTATAGGCAGTCCAAGATACTGGAATGGGAGAGTTCCTTTATCACATCTTAGCATCTCTGCATAGAC
>JAOYMZ010080427.1:0-11496 GCA_025802335.1 Pinguicula primuliflora
TACCCCCTCATGACTCGAACCCTCGACCTATTGGTCAAAGGTGAAGCGTCTTACCAACTAAGCTGCACTTCGTTGTCGCAAATAAGAAATTCTTCTGATGACAATAATGGAACCTAGCAATCTAACCTCGGAGCAGACATGGTTTATTGACTCGGGGTGCAGCAATCACATGTGTGGAAATTTGGATGTGTTCTCTGATCTGGACAGGAAGGTCAGAGATATTGTCAAACTTGGAAACAACTCAAATCTTAGAGTTGAAGGAAAATGAAAAGTCAAGCTTGAGATCAACAGCTTGATTCATGGAATTACTTAGGTATTTTATATCCCTCAACTTCTCTTGAGTGTTGGACAATTGCAGATGAAGGGACTTATCATGTTGTTCAAACATAACAAGCGTAAAATTTATCATGATGACAATGGACTGATTCTAGAAACCAGTATGAGCTCCAACAAGATGTATTCCATCCTTGCATGACCAGTGCAAGAGTTTGGAGGCTCTCCACAATGTCTAACAGCTCATACTACTTATCTGAGCACAATCTGGCACTACCGTTACGGCCATTTGAGCTGGAGATGGCTCAAAACCTTGCAAAGATACAATATGATTGAAGGGTTGCCATGGTTTGAGGTTGAACAAAAAATATGTGAAGATTGTTTTGTCTAGAGCAGGAATTGCAAGACTTCTCTAGGGCATCGAACAGTCAAATAATAAAGTCCCCATCCAATACCTTGGACGACCAGTGGGAAAAAATCAGTGTACAAAAAGGCATCAGGCGGAGGCGAGGTGGTTGGGGGCCACCCAGTACCTCGGCCACCTTGGTTTCAATCCTTCATGTACCATGCACTAGGTTTGTACAATCGGCAGTGGAACTCAATTGGCATCCCAATCTGCTTGCCTCATCCTTCTCGGTGTAAAGGGCATGAACAGCTAGTCTAAAGGATCAAACACTCGTCTCCTGGCATCCATTATAGCCGGAGTAGTCTTGGCTGGAGAGCTTTCCCTCATGTCCACCATTTCAGCAGGGCAGCTCGTGAGAAGTCATATTAAATACAACCGCTCAAGCAGGGACATCACCAAGATTGGTTCTTAGAACCAGACAACTCCCAGCCAGCCACTTGCTAGGTGGCCAAACAAGATTAACAGAAAAATGAAGGTTAGTAGATGCTGCAAAACTATGAAATCTGTAGGTGAACTACATGTGATAGCTGGAAAAATGTGTAAAGCATGTGAATGTCGTCCCCTTCCAACAACAAGGAGTTGCCCCCACACCACAATCATGTGAATGTAGTCCTCGGGTGTCTGTATTGCTTCTTTTTCCATCCCTCATACTTTTCTTCATTCTGTGTAGTCCTTGTGCCCTCGGTGGCTGCCTCGGTGCCCTGGCCAGCTGCCCCACAGGCCCGATCCGGCCCAAGGTAGTGCGGTCCGAACTGTTTTGACCGTCGAGGCAGGCGTCGGGCGGACGCCTTCTAGAACACAGGGGAAAACACATCAAAATGCAAGTCGTGGAAACCATTGTTGGAGTGCATATCTAAGAAACTGACCAGATTGGAGATGCATCATCTATCCTTTAGGGGACAGATAATTGTGCTTCAGGCATCATCAGCCTACTTGTACATTATATGTCCTCTATACATCCCCAAAGTTTGTCCTAGCAAAGATAGCTCAACTGCATATGAGGTTTCTATCAAGGGATCTGAATCAATGGATAAAAATATGTTGGGTAACCTGGCAAGATATCCGTTAAGAAATTAAAGATGGTAGGATTGACACAAAAAACTTGTCTGATTTTAATGAATCCCTACTATGTAATTGGGAATGAAGACTTCTGCAAAACCAAGATGTCTATCTTTAGAAAGAACTACTAGAAAGCGAGTAAGAGGATTTTTACAGATGTAGTTTATTTAAAACTATCAACCAATCTGTTAAGAATTTCTCTAACTCGTGGAAGTGTACTAAGCCCAATCAGATTAGCAAGCTAGTTTTGACAGAATTGCATCAAACGGATAGGGGATGGATGAGACATGTACTTCTAGGATGACTCATGGTGCACATAATACATATTATCATAATTATTCTCTTTTTTTTTGTTAAGTCAAACTATATTATAAAACCAGTCGAAAAGATTACATCCGTTCTACATCATCCATACTATGTACAATTCATAAGACATGAATTCAGGTTTAGTAACCATTATGCAATTCCATAACTCCAAGATCCCTGTTTCATTCTAGATTTGAGCCAGGCCCAAGTAGTTAATTGTACCTTTTTCAGTAGCTATTCTGAGTTGAATTCTCTCCTCTCAAAATAATAAACATTTCTAGCCTGCCATAGTGTGTAGGTTGTAGCCAGCCGTATCGTGCACCATCCATCTTTGGATACCCCTACCTCTTTCTAGCCATCAAACTCTTGGATTGACTTGCACACACTACTGTCCATTGGACTAAGCAACCATTCGTGTACCTTGGACCATAACTTTGTTACAGTCTCACATTCAAACAGCACATGACCCTTAGTCTCCTCCTGGTTGTGGCACTTTGAGCATTCAATATTACTTTGCTCTACTATGATCCACAATATTTGTAAATTATTCAGTGTAGGGGGTCTTCCTTGCAGTACTCGCCATCCAAAGATGGTTATTCCCTTAGGTGCATATTTGTTCCAGACCGTCCGCAGATTGTTGATCATTTCAGGGTCATATTCATCAGGGTTGTGGTTTTCAATGCTTCTCACCGTCGTTGATGCTTCATAACCACCTGTATAGCTACCTGCACACCATCAACAATCAGGTACATGTTCCTGCAAACGACATCAACATGACATGTCTTGAGTTCTTTTACCAAAGTCTCCTCCCAATCAAATAATGGTCTTATCATAACTATTCCCTAATCGCTTGGCTAAAAAAATAACTATTCCCTAATCTATAACATATTGCAGAAGACAAGTGCATACTAGTAGCACAAAATCATAACATGATCGATTCTAATATATGTGAGTGGAGGCTGCAGCAAGCACAATATGATATAGCACAACTAGAGAAACTCATCAAACTGATTTCAGAAAGCAATGTAAACCTTGAAGGGGCAAACACATGGATCTGCAAGTCTGAACAGTCAAAAGACTACTGAATAAAGCCAGCATACAAAAAATTATTACTCTTGATTCTGAGGCTCTGGATGAGCCTCTTATCTTAGTTTCTTGCTTTGTTTTATGGAGAACATTTCATACACTTTACTTTCTTATGATGATTGTTGAAGTTCTTTGTTTTAACTTCTTTTTTTCGGCCAAAACTTAGGAGTTATGCTAAGCTAGTGCATAGCCACAAAAGGGCATACATTTGGTAGTTAAGTTCAGCATTCACTTGAAGTTTTCTAGGACAAAGGTACCTAGGAGGCTCAAGCCACACTTGAAGGGGTTGATATTACATGTTTCATGTTCACCTAAGGTCTAGGTATGAGCGGAAAGTACTCCTCCAACAACCTTAAAAACAAGGGGCTCTATCCGTAGCAGGGATTGCTTTTACATAATCTTGTGGTCATGGAAGTTTAGTAGATGAAATGCAATTCATGAGACTTGGTAGTTAACTAGGTAAGATGGCAATACTCCTTATCTTAGCAGCCTTCCCTCATTCTGTTTTTCAACTTGTGTTCTATTTTTCTGTGGTCTTGAACTTGCATTTTGGTTTTCTGCCACTTTTGTTACTTGAATCTTATTAATCACTTGTTTTAGGGGTTGTATGTTAGTTTTAGTTAGGTTCCATGTGCAGCTAAGTAGTTAAGTAGTTCACTCAACACCAATCTATTTTGTTCTAGTTAAGTAGTCTCCTTCTTGCAACTTATTGTGGATTTCTCTTTTGTGGATATGACACGTGCTTGCCACGGTAAAACTTACAGCTGACCCGTGTACACTTGCACAGTTTGTTTCAACAAGTTTTTGGCGTCGTTGCCGGGGAGTGAAGCCAAGAAAACACCACAAAGTGTAGGATAACAACTAGCTTAGCTTATCTGTTTTCTTTTGTTTTTGATATTGCTTGTTTCTAGTTTTTCAGGTCTTTTGCATTAACTTGGCTGCTGCTGAGGCTCATACCGCTGATATCCATAGGCTTGAAAGAGATTTGAGGACTGCAAGAAGAGTTTTTGCAGCAGTTCAAATAGAAATACCACCAATTTTTGAAGCCATGGATGATCCTGCACATCAGCAGATCATTCCTCATGATGATGACCTTTCTTTGGAAGGATTTTCTTTACCTGCAGTCTTTGAGACCATTCCTTCCATCAGGAGGCCTGTAATTAGAGCCAACAACTTTGAGCTCAGGCCCCCAGACCATCCAGTTGCTGCAAGGACACTCAACATTTGGAGGAGGAGAAAGCTACAATCTTCATACTCTTGTAGATGCATTCCTTGAGATTTGTGACACCATTAAGTACAATGATATGGATCAGGAGGCCATAAGATTGAGGTTTTTTCCATTCTCTTTAAGAGATAAGTCCAGAGAGTGGCTGCAGAGTTCGCCTTCAGATTCAATCAGGTCATGGGATGACCTAAGGAGAGAATTTCTGGTGCACTTCTTTCCACCATAAAAAACTTCAAAGATCTTGGGAGAAATCACTTTCTTTCATCAGAGGGATGACCTAAGGAGAGAATTTCTTTCATGATCGAAGGCCTGATGATCTTGGAGGAAAGACTGCCAAGTACAGAATCAAACAGGAATCAAGTGATGAAAAATTAGGTGCATTCAGCCCAAATCTATTCTTAAAGCACACTTACACTTCAATTTAGATTTGGGGTACGTCATTTGGTATCATGTGGTTCATTAGTGAACCTGTTTGCACCATTCTTGATTGTTAACTGATTCTATTTTTTCTAGATCTTACTCTGTGTTTGCAGGACCTTCAAAGAACCTCTCTAATGGTGATCAAAGTTCTCTGGATTCTGGTTGAGCTCCTGCACATCATAAATGTCTCCTGATCAGGTTGTTTCACTCCTTATCTTTGCTAGTATTGTCCTTATGATTTCTGTTCTTATAGCATTTTACACTTGAGGACAAGTACATGCTATATTTGGGGTGGGGGATGAACCCTTGGTGCTTTAGGGTTTATTTCTGGATTTTTTCTTAGCCAATTGAACATATATGCAGCTTATTTCTTGAATACATGTCAGCACTTGATCTTCTTGAAGCATGCTTAGTTTATCTTGCCTACTATGCTAGTGAACACTTGTTGATTGCCCATGAAACCTCTGTAGATGATGCAACTAGACCTCTTTAGCTAAAGAGTTACTTAATCTGCTAGAGGTGCAATTTTTTTTTTGAAAATCTTAGCTCACAAGCTAAGAAAAGGGAAAGGGAGTGTACACAACATTAGTTTTCAAGTGATGTAGGGATATTTGGTGCTAGTCGATCCATGGCTTGCATTGTTAATCAAAGAAGATCATACACTGATCAGTGAGTCATGAAGCAACACAAGAGTTGTTGCAAAAGGTTGAAGAGAAAAGAAAACTCAAGAAAACAAGTTTAGGGGTGATCTTAAACACATAGTGCACTCTGTTTATACATGATCATCCCCTAAAACTTACAAACCATGAAGAAAAGACATCAAAAGAGGTCATGTGCTATAAAAATCAACACAATGAAGCCTTGAAGGTTGAATAAAGAACCAAAAGAATGAAAAGAAGCAGAAAGATATGAATAAAAGTTGCTTACATGAAGGATGAAGACAAAAATTATGAAATGACCATGGATCAACAATGCACCATATTCCTTCTTTCAATGAGAACCTAGTGAATTGTCTGAATTTCACCTTAGACCTTATTTTTATGAGAGACATCCTTGTTTTCCTTCAACTCCATCAAGAGAGCTCACCATATTCCTAAACACTTACCTATTACAACGAGTGGATGGAGTTGAGACCCTAGCCGAGAGAGTGACTCAAGGCTTGCACATTTTGGGATGTAGATGATTAGAAGATGTCTAGTATACATACAGTGAATGAAAGGTTACTCGAATAGATTTCATGCATGGCTTGCTTGATTTACTTTGAAGTTTTTGTATAAAAAGTGTCTAACTATGTGATTCTGTTCTTATTACCACTTGTTCCCAATGTGCTTATATCATGATTTTCATCTTGCGCAAATAGGGGTTGAGAGACTAGGAGTGAAGTTTATCCTTTGATCTTGAAAACTCATGTCCTTTTTTTGCCTTGCTTATCCTATGCATTCTGCTTTCATACTTGAGGGCAAGCATGACTTAGATTTTGGGTGGTTGATAAGTGCATTTCATATCACATATTCATACACTTTTTCTATGCATTTCACTATACATTTAACCCTTAAATGCAAAATATTCACTTGATTTATACTTGTTCAGGTGCACTTGGATCAAAAATATTTTCTTAACACATTCAAGGGGTATATGATGCAAAAAGAGATGAAAACACAAAGGAAAACCCTAAGATAACACTAAAGCTTGTGAAGAGAAGATGCAAGGGAGCATATCCGAGAGCATACATGCATGAAGTTGCAATCTCGCACAACTTAGAGACCAAGACATGTACCAAACTTCAAGTCTCGTACATTGTACATGCCATGAAGGTATTTAGGCGCCAAAGGAAGGGAGTCATGCAATAAAAGGAACGAAAATATCCATGCAAGAGACTAGACATGCTGCTGTCATTCATCGCATATTCGGGAGGTCCTTGCCCAGCAGATTTCTGCACACGAGTGGATCCTTGCAACCTCTGGTCCTAGATGCTGATATACATCGAGAGAGATTCACTTGAAGCTCATACATTCACTCAGCCATCGACAGAGATAGAGAAGAAAACACAAAGGAAGAGGAAGGAGACAGGAAGGTTGCAGCTCACCCGAGAGTTACAGCTGCTGAAGATGGCATTTGTTGCATCTTCCATGTTTTATAACATGGTTCATGCCTTTGGCATGAGCTAAACTCTTGATTCTGAAGCTCTGGATGAGCCTCTTATCTTAGTTTCTTGCTTTGTTTTGTGAAGAACATTCATACACTTTACTTTCTTATGATGAATGTTGAAGTTCTTTGTTTTAGCTTCTTTGTTTTAGCCAAAACTTAGAAGTTATGCTAAGCTAGTGCATAGCCACAAAATGGCATGCATTTGGTAGCTAAGTTCAGCAATCACTTGAGGTTTTCTAGAATGAAAGTACCTAAGAGGCTCAAGCCACACTTGAAGGGGTTGATATTACATGTTTCATGTTCACCTAAGGTCTAGGTGTGAGACGAAAGTACACCTCCAACAACCTTAGGAAGAAGGGGCTCTACCCGTAGCAGGAATTGCTTCAACATAATCATGTGGTCATAGCAGTTTAGTAGATGAAACGCAATTCATGAGACTAGGTAGTTAACTAGGTAAGATGGCAACACTCCTTGCCTTAGAAGCCTTCCGTCATTCTGTTTTTCAACTCGTGTTCTGTTTTCTTATGGTCTTGAACTTGCATTTTGTTTTTCTGTCACTTTTGTTACTTGAATCTTGTTCATCACTTGTTTTAGGGGTTGTATGTTAGTTTTAGTTAGGTTCCATGCACGGCTAAGTAGTTAAGTAGTTCACTCAGTACCAATCTGTTTTATTCTAGCTAGGTAGTATCCTTCTTGAACTTTATTATGGATTTCTCTTTGCTCTTTGTGGATATAACCCGTGATTGTCATGTTAAAATTTGAAGCTGACCTGAACGGATCTCTATATAAAAACATAGGGGATCAAATATTTTTTATGGGGTGGGTCGTGCTCGTGAATAACTTGGGTAAGTGTGAATAGGCTAGAAATGATTTTTTTTTTTGGAGGGGGGTGGGGGTGGGGGACCTGCCAACAACAAGATTTTCTTCTAATTTTTTTAGTGTGTAATTTGTGTTGATTGGCTAATATTCTCTAACCTATCACACCAACATCCCACTTGTGTTTCATTTCGTGCCAACCATTGATTTGAATACTGGGCTACTAGTGGTGAATGAACTGGCAAGCATCCGAACAAATATCCAGATCATGAATAGCTTCCCTTGTTTGGTTTTCGCTGTTGGGAATTTGTGGCTAGAGTTCACTCCACGTAGTACTACCGTAAATGGCAACCCTGTGGAGTGTGGATATTTCGTGGACTAATTTAGAAGTTGTGCTTAGTTAGTTTAGTTTAGTTTAGTAGATAAGATACGTGGAGTTTTTGGAACTCAATTCAATAAATTTCATATTTAGCAGAATGGAAATAAAAAAATGAGTATTAGAATGTTTATTATTTTAATTATAAATGATGACCAAATAATATTATACATGATATCTAAACATGGATTGTGTATTTTTATTGGTAGTTAAATGCCTTTATTTCAAAACAAGCAAAAGAATTTATGTACGTAGTCCTATCTTCTAACTGAACATAATGAAAACAAAACCTAGCAATTCATGTTCCAAACACCTCTTTAGGGGATCTCATCCAATCCAAGATGGTGTAAATATGTAATGACAGCTCATATGTCTTGATCCAATACCACGTTTGCACCTTCATGATTTCCAAAATATCCTCCACACCTTCGCTATCAAATCTAGCACAGTTACGTTCTTTCCAAACGTACCACACGACTGCTTTCCATAGCATGTGTCCAGTTCTCCTCCATATTTGACCTTTGAATTGGTCTACAAACCAGGCTTGAGCTGTTCTATGTTCAGGTGCAGCTGCAAATTGTGTGCAATGCCAACCCATTCTGATATTTCTTTCCAGATGTCCTGTACATGATTGCATTGCCAAAAGAGGTTATCTATATTTTCTCCTTCCTGTCCACACCAAACACAACGACCTGCCGCTTGAACCACAACCATTCCTCTAGTTCTAAGATTGTCCATGCTTGGTACGCGCCGTTGTAGGAGTCGCCAGGAGAAAGTCTGCACACGCATCAGAACATACTTTCCCCATGCCTTAGCAAGATGGCTTTCTGTTCCCCCAGCACCTTCCTTGATTGCTTTGTAAGCACTGGACACAGTAAAGTAGCCAGAGGCATCTGCAATCCATAACCATTCATCCTCTCCTTTAGTGAATTCTTGGCATTCCTGGATGTACTCCTTTAGGAGAATTACTTTGTCAAACTTCCACTGTCTCAATGGTCTTCTAAATGTTGTAGTCGCGAAGTTGTTACTTTGTTCATTGATGCCTTGTATAGCATTGCTAACTGTCGCATTTTGCTTTGTTGAAAGCATGTATTAGTCACAGAAGCGTGTAGCTAGAGTCCCTGATCCTGTCCAGCTTGACTTCCAGAATAAGGCTTGTTCACCAGATCGAATATGAAGCTCCATTCTGTTGCAGAACCATGTTGTCATATCTGTAAACATGGACGTGTTAATAAGAATTTATTTAGACTCCCTAAAAAAGTATACGTAACCAAAACTTTATCACATAAAATTTTTAAATCTTTTTCCTCTTGGGTTAAGTAGTACTTAATAGAGTTTTCGTCGCCAGGACTATGTCAGAATATGGGGCATTTAATCTCCTATGTATAAGCTTTCCAATGGTGCGATTAATTTTGAAAAAGGATGGTGTCATGCAAAAATTGTGCATGTATGTGCATACAAGGGTTGTGCATATGAAGAGAAGCCATTAACATATATTTAAAATTTTCAAATAACATTATACATGATCAAAAAAGTTCATATGGACAATTTTGGGGTGGACAATTTTTACTACTGTGGACAATTTTGCAAATTCGATAAAGAAAATTAAAATTGGACATGTTATTGGAAAGCTTATACATATGAGATCAAAAGTCTCATGCTTTGTCGCGGTTCGATGGCTTAGTCATCGGTAATTTTGTTTCACCTTTTCCTTTTGGGTTAATTAGTCATTAATTGAATATTAAAAATTCCCGACGATTGTGCCAAAATATGAGGTTTTTAATCTCCTATGTATAAGCTTTCCAACTATATGATCAATTTCGATTTTCGTTATCGGATTTGCAAAATTGTCCACCATAATGCAAAATTGTCCACCATAATGCAAAATTGTCCACTATGACTGACCACAAGATCGAGACTCTATACATGATATCTAAACATAGATGTGTTGATCAGAATTTATTCATACTCACTAGAAAAGCTATATTGAAACTCTACCATTTGAATTTCGAACATTATTATTATCTTTTTTCAAAATTAGTTAAAACGATGAAAAGCTTGCACATATGAGATATACCCTCATTCTTTGCTGGGATTTCGATGATTTAATGGCCGTAAATTTTATTGAAATCTTGCTCTTTGGATTAATTAGTCCTTAATTAGAAATTAAATTCATTGTCGGAACCACGTCAAAGCATTATCTTTCGACTTCACGTCTATAATCTTTCCATCGGCATGACCAATTACGACACAAATAATGGTAGTAACCGGAATTAAAATGAAGAAGCTACATATAAGTTTTTTAACAGGGCCAAATAACTTTTTCCATTATACATGCCCAAAATATGAAGTTATTCTAGCATCCTAGAGAAAATATAATATGCTTATTGTGAATTTTTTAATTGATGGAGGAATTTTATACAGAGGACAACATAATAGTGTTCACAGGGAAAAAATAGTGGTCATCAGATCGTACCAAAATGTTGTACATAATGGAAGAAAATTATTCTTGATTGTGCTGTACAGGAACAGAACTGGGTGATTTGTCCCTCAACCAATGGAAAAATGTGGGAAAATATTTGTCTACCCATTTTTTTTTGTCTACCCACATCTATTAGTAAAGAATATATTTAGTGAGACAATTTTATAAAATTTTAATAAATCCTTAGTACTAAACGGTCCCTAAATGCATACGCGGACTTACCGAAATGAATTCGGTAAGCCCAGCCAAAAAATTAAATTAAACAAAAACTAAAATAAAAAAAATTAAAATTGATACCGGTTTTGGAAATCTAATGTCGAATATATTTAGGAATCGGTCCTAAACTTTCATATTTACCATCGCAATACCGTTTAAGGTTAGAGTTAAGTTTGTTGCTCTTAAAATGCTTATCTAATAAAGTTTTAGTTATTTTTGACGGCGAAGCCACCGAAACCAAAATTTACAACCAGTTCCTAGAAGATATTGATGCAAGGATTCAAAAAATAGTGGCGGATTTTTTTTTGATGCTCCGAAGGTGGAAAAAAATGGATTTTGGGCCACACATACCAAATTCATTTTGATATGTATTGCAAAATCCAAATGCATATGGAACCTGAGTGCAAGGATTATAATAGAGTGAATCCAAATTCATTTCGATATGTATTGTAATGAATGTGGATTTGCACTCTTAAAAGTCAAGGTACCAAGACAATAGAGTGAAGCACCACATATTATTATATACTAGTCCATTAATCTGTTTGTAATCGGTATGGAACAATTAACTCTAACACTCTATGCTAGCCAAAAACTAATTACAACCTAGCATACAAGAGATGTCATCCAATCAATCATTGAATATACAAAATGATGTTCATCATATTTAGCTCTTAACCACAGCC
>JAOYMZ010080438.1:0-11496 GCA_025802335.1 Pinguicula primuliflora
CCCCCACCACACACACACACACTGGTATACGAGTGAAGTAGTGCTGGTGTGTCTTCTGGGGTAAAGTAAGATGCCCTAATGGACTTTCTCTCTCCTGATTGTATTTGATCCAACTTTTCTACCAATCCCTATCATGGGGTAGTAAAGGTAGGCCTCATAACAAGAAGGTTTTACAAGTTTGACCTACTTTCTTGGGATGCTTCTGATTGTGATCAAGCTCCGTCGTCGAGCAATTCTACCAAGTTTGTGGTCCAACATTGGAAGGAAAAGGACATGTGCATGAATCTCCATGCTTTTGGTTAAAATCAAAATTGAGCAACCCAACATTGGAAGGAAAAGGACATGAGCATTAATCTCTATTTTTTTTGAATCTCCATTTTCAGCTTCTTTTACTAAGATATTTGTAACCTGTTGACTTTATTTTATATAATGGATGAAAAGATTGATTGATATGAGTATTTTATATTTTATATTAATTCCTAACGCGACGAGTCGTGTCGATTTTATATAATGGATGAAAAAATTGATTGACAATGAGCATGAATCCATCTTAGTGATGCATTCATTCCTAATGCAATTCTGTCAAATTCATTCGGATACATTTAAACACATGTTTTTGTCATAGTTAAACATCCTGAATAGCCTAGTCGGGACAAAAACACATTAGTCTTCACGTCCGAGACCCAATGTGGTTAAACAATCGAACCATTCGTGCTCTAACTATCTGTTAATAAACGTTTGTCTTGAAAGTTTATGTCATTTCATGCACAATGAATGGAAAATAGCTGGATACCATATCCTCAACGCAAATAGTTACAATTTTAAATAGACAAACTAGCAGCCTTCTCGATTCAAATGAATGGAGCAGCTGCAACAATGCAATTAATGCAAATTCTTTGTTCTATAAATACAACAACAAGAAACCTACTCCCATTTGTAACATGCTTGCCGGTGTTGCTTCCTTCTCCGATTTTGTCCACGCCAGAATGAGGCACACCATATTATTATGTGCAGTTATCTTATCTCGGAAGACCCGTAGCCTTCTACCAATTACACCTCACTGTGTGGTTACCAGTGAAGTGGTGTTGTATCTTCCGGGATAAAGTGAGCTGCCCCAATGAACCTTGCACTCTCAATTTTGTTGGTTTCCATATGTTGATGATGTGTAGTCTGGAGACTAGATTTTTTGTCATCGATCTCTCATCCAGCGAAGGATTCCGTCTCCTCTTGCAACCAAGTTTTTGATCAAATCATCCTGAGTATCGGGAATAACCTCAATACCAGTTTGCTTCAAATACATGGTCTGACATTGGAAGGAAAATGACATGAGCAGAATCTCCATGTTCTTGATCCAAATCTTAATCAGGCAACCCAACATTAGAATGAAAATGACATGAAATCTCCATTTTCAGCTTCTTTAACACGATAATTTGTAACTTGTTGACTTTAGTTTTATATAATTGGAATGAAAGGAATTGATATGAGTATTATTTAAATTGATTTTTATTTTCTGTATAAGATGTCTGTTTAGTTCAAATTTGTGCAAAGGGGTCCCGAGTCTAGCGCCACAATTTTCGCTCACACACACCTCGGATAATATATTCGTTCCTATCACCGTTTCGGTATCGCTCGACCATACATGCTTTATACGTATAAGAGTTTCGGAATGGTATGCTGCGGTGTGTATGAGGAGTGGTGCGCTGTATTGCGTGACCATATGTTTTTTACACGTATAAGTGTTACAGGACTACAGTAACAGAAACAGAGTCTTTTCAAATGAAATGGCTCTCTTGCCTTCCTGATAAGTTGTTTTTAGCTCAACTTATTCGTACTATTATTATCTATTTATTGTTAGAATTCAAGTATTTCTCTATCATTTTTAGTCACTAATGTTATCCTTTTGAGTTGTAGGTGTTTCAGACCAAACAAAGGGAAAACTGGACTGAAATCGGGATAAAATGATGAGAAATTGTCGAAATTACCTCAGACCCTGCACTGGTTTCCCAATTTTCTGGAAATCACACTTTTACCCCCCACAACATTAAAAAGAGGATAAATCCTATGTTGATGAGGGGGGCAGAATTAGAAAAAAGAAGAAAAAGAGATACACAGCCAAAAAGAAAAAAAAAGGAAAGGCAAGCTGCGAGACAAAATAGAAAAGGGGGCGGGCCCAATCATAAAAAGAGGAGGGATCCAAGAAGAGACAAAAAAGGAGGCTGCCCAATTGAAAAGATGAACAGTCGAGAAAAAAAACAGACAACGGCAGAAAAAAAGAGGAAAAGAAAAGAAGGGGACAGCACAAGCGGGGAGACGAGGAGGGATTGACGAAGAGGGATTGAGAAGGAGCACTAGACACAAATTTTGTTGAACAAGAGGGATTGACGAAGTAAGGAAGAATTCTAATTTTTTTTTTTGCACTTATTTTCTTTCGTTCTTTGAATGTTGGAAAATAAGAAATTGATCATGTGAATACTTGATTTTCGTGATTTGGAGAACGAATTTTCTACTCTAGTTTTCTTGAATTCTTGTTCAATTGAATTCACTATGTCTTTAATTATATCAGAATTGAATTTGTCTTTATTTATGAGCATGAGTAGTTAATTCTTTTGTATAGGGTTGTATAGTAGTTCTTATGCACATTATTTGATTAGGATATCCAATTAAATAAAGGAATAGGATTTATTTGTTGTTCATTGTTTATTAATGCCTTCAATTGTCTAGGGTAAGTAGGACCACCGAGCCACAAACCTTAGTAAATTAGAGACATGAGGACCACCAAGCCCTAGAGAATATAGTAGTAGGACCACCGAGCCACCATTTAGATAGCTCAAACAAACAATATTCTAGTTTAGGCACCACTGATTTGGGTCAAGCTAGAAAGGTTAAATACCTGGATCTTAATCACGATATGTCATGAGAACTAGCGTTAATTGATAGATCGTAAGTTAGAAGATAACCACCTAGAAATGTGGAACCCTATAGCATTTGAGGTGAACTAATAACCTTTGCATGTTTAGAATATCCGATGTTAATTATATGCATCTGAATGAAACTACAACTAGGTACTCCCCTTCACATCAATCTTTCTCTAGAACAATCGTCCTTTTCGTCGTTTTTTTAGTTAGCTTCTTTCGTTGTTCTTTAGTTATTAAAAATCCAAACTGAAATCTCCCATTTAATTGCTTTATTCCGAATTAGTAATTAGCAGACTAGTAGTATAAGCCAACCTACACTGAGTCCTTGAGAGATTCGACCTCGGGGGTGTACTTTGTACGCTTACGAGTTATTTATTTGATCACACTCTATAACAAGATCAAATTTTGGCTCCATTGCCGGGGACTTGGTTATTTGAATTATATTACTATTTCACTTTTGCTGATTTTTTTTATTATTTTCGAAAATCTAAAACAAATTTAAAAAATCAAAAATAAAAAATCTTTTTGCTATTTCTTGTTTTTTTTGTCATTCGGTTCTAACTTCTCATCTTCTTTTTCCAGGTTTATGCACGGTAGGAGAAATAAGAGATGAAGCAAACAGGACTTTATGACAAATGCCCTTGGGATCGATCCCCTAGCTGGGAAGGTGCGGGATCGAAAAGCAAGTTCAGTACTCAACGGTAACCAATACCAACGAGCAGCAGTAGCAGAGGCCAGCGAGTGTCGCTAGAGCAACACCAGGGATATCAAGAGCAACCTCAAAGAAGGCTCACTCGTGCATATCATTGCCTGGGTTTGCCAACACCTCGTGCAATGTTCTTGATCCAGACACCAGAGCCTATGAGCTCGAACATCATCTTATACAAACTCTTCTGAATTTCCATGAAGATCCTTTATCCATTATGCGTGATTTTTATAATACTATCTCTACTTTTCCCCTTGCAGGACTTAGAGATGATATGATACGCATGAGGGTGTTTCCTTACACCCTCGGAGTTAGAGCAAAGAGTTGTTTTATGACCCTCCTAGAAGCATCTCTACATACTTGAGAGGATGTCTATGAGGAGTTCATCGACAAATACTACTCCACCAGCAAGACTATGAATCTTCGAAAGAGGATATCCACATTTGAGCAGGCTGATTATGAAGCTTAGGAAAGGTTTAAGTCACTTCTAAATTCATGTCCTCATCATCATTATGATCTTTATCTTTTGAATCTATTCTTTCATGAAGGACTAACCATAAACTCCCAGGCTTTAGCAGATAATGCAGCTAGGGGTTCACTTTTGGACTATCCATCCAAAGATGTGCACGATATATATGAGTTTATGGCCCGAAATTCGCAGCAGAAGAGTGTCCAAGGATGGAGAGGAGGTAGACCCTATCCCGAGGCTCAGCAAGTACGAGCCATCTCAGGGCCCACCAATCAGCAAATCTTTAAGCTTGTTTTGAACCTCACAACAAAGATAGATAAAACTAGATTGCTGAGACCACAGGGAGAAACATGTGTCACTTGTAGAGGTATTGGTCATAATTTTAACTCTTGCCCTTCTACTTATGCACGTGAAAAGGAACTAGAGCTCGCCAACTGGGCCATGGGTCAGAGTGTTCAGCCTCCTAAACCTACTCTAGAAGATATGTTCACTAGATGCATGCAAGAGGCAAGCAGTGACAGAGCTGCAACCAACAAGAGGTTTGAGCACATAGATGCCTCCATCAACAAGTTAGAGACACAAGTGGGACAACTTGCGACTGTGGTGCACATCCAGCATAAACTAAAAGGAACGCAATAGCCCAACCAATCACATTAGGTGAACGCCATATCTATTTTGAGGAGTGAAAAAACTGATTAGTTGGGAGAGGATGACTTGGATGATCTGCCACCTACAGATGGTTTGACCACTACAGTGTCCGTTTCTGGTGAGATTGTTCCATTCTTGAGCTTACCTTTGAATTCTTGTGAAGATCATGATAGGCCCCCACCTAGAGTTGCACTGATAGGATTACCTGAATATTTTAAGTATGTCTTTTTTTGGTGAGGACAACACTTATCCAATTATCATCTGTTTTTGTCTAACGACCTTGTAGGGATCCAAGGTTATGAATATTTTATGTAGGCACGAAGCAGTGAAGGGAGGGGTGATGAATTTCCTGAGTGATGGAGTGATCCTCTTGTTGCTGGAAGGCAAGTGGATCAATCCGATTGAGGTAGTCCCGAAGGAGCCTAGAATCACAGTGATGAAGGGTGAAGCGAGAGAGCCTGTGCCTACTAGGATGATTACTGAATGGTGGATGTGCACTAATCATTGGAGATTGGCTGCTGCCACGGAGAATTATCATTTCCCTCCTTTTTCTGATCCGGTGTTTAAATGTTTAGATGATCATGATTCTTATTACCTCCATGATCTTTCAGGTTTTCATTAGATCCCCATTGACCCTGGAGATCCATCATTGTCCACATTTTCATGCCCCTTTGGGACCTCTGCTTATGGAAGGATGTAATTTGGACTTGGTGATGCACCTGCAACCTTTTCAAAGACCCCTGATTAATAGTTGCCTGACACGTCGAGCTAACGACTGATAAGACTCTATTTAGAGCTTATTTCATGCATTAGTTTACACCATTTCATGCTTTAAACACCTAGACTATGGGCTCAAATCATGCCCATTTAGGATAGAATGAATAAAAGGATACATATTCATACTTTGTAGCAATTCTAGCTTACTTCATACACATTTTGGCAGAAATTAAGCAAGCTCAGATTCAAGTGCATAAATGGACATGGAATTAGAGTGTCACGGGTCCAATGCAACAACATGTGGGCATGCTAGATATACATTTTGGACTATTCTACACTCAAAACGAGCTTACATATGCTTTGGGGACAAAGCTAAACAATTTGAGCAAAGGCCAACAACTCCTTGAAAAGGTGTTTGGCCATTTTGGGAAAGAGAGAGAAAGTGACTGCCTTGTCCTTCAAATGCTTATAATTCTTCAACCAAAGCAGGGGTTGAGCTGTACTTTCTCCAGGATCTTGGTCAAAGAGTCCTCTACAAGTCTTATGCTTATCAAGAAGGCAACAAATGGGCTGAGGATAGAGTTTTGACTCGATTTACCCGAAGAAGTAAATTCTGCGCTTAATGACAATCCGACCCCTTGCACGAGCTGTATCTCTCAAACGACTTGAGGGTTGATCCTGTCCTTTCACCAGCATTTAGACCTAAAGCTCCTCTACAACTTTACTTCACATTTTGTGTGCATTTGGCGCCGCCAAGAGGGTCCTTAACTCTAAACATCACAAGGTGTACAAACTATAGCAATGACATTTATATCCTTGCAAAATGAGCGATCCAAGTGAAGAACCGAGGGGACCAGTTGGTAATTGACTAACCACTCTTACCCTAGTCATACACGAGATCCTTATTTGAGCTAGGACTCTTGGATTTTCATCTTCTTCTTCCTTGGAGAGTGGTTGCGCAGGGGTGAAGAACCCGAACCATCTTCCATCATCACCACAGAAGAAGGGTTGTATTTTCTTGTACTTACTTTGTTTTTATGGCTACCTCTTGTATTGAACTCATGAATTCTCGAACTCATGTTTCAAGCATGAGCTAAACATTGTAGCTTAAGGCTCGGTTGAGCCCTTTATGTATTTCATGATGCTTTGATATTATCTATTGTTCTAGCTTGCTATATCTTGTGTGAATGTGCTTGTTCTTCATGTGAATGTGTTCTAGTGCACAAGATCCACATTTATGTAGGTAGAGTTTGCCCGGAAACTTGCTCACAAGGGCAAGCTCCGACACAAAGCACCCTATCACCACCATCCTCGGGGTAGAAAACTCCTAACTTGTGGTGCCAGACATAGAGATAGTCCTTCCATGCTTCAAGTCACCAACATACACCAATTGGAGGTTGAGGTCGATGATCTCTTTGTGTTGAGGTTTAGAGTAATCAAAGTCTTGACCGTGAGCTTTGGTTACATTGGAGTCTTGTGGTACTAGATGAGCTAAGCTAGGCAATAGGTATGAATTGAGACTCATGAATGCATAGAGAGGCAATAAACCGAGTCCTTGAGCATCTTCCAACATAGTTTATCATCCTTAGTGTCCGATTCTGTTACTATTCATTCTTAAGAGTTATTTGATATCATCTTGAGTTGCTTCATGTTATGGTTCTTACTTTAGTTATCTTTAAGCTTTAGTAGTATAGAAATCAATCTTCAAACAATTGTGGTTACCCTAAAAGTGTATAAGAATGAAGCATGAGAAAGAACTACTTCCATGGGAGATGACCCTTACTCAGTAGTAAGGTTACTACTTATGGCTGTATATACTTGCACATAGGTGCTTGTATTTGCAAACTATCAAGTTTTTGGCGTTGTTGCCGAGGAGTAGTGTCCCTTTTTCATGCTAAGTTTAGATACACAATCTTTGTTAACCTTTTTATTCTGTTTTGAGAACTTATACCTCACTCATTGTTTGTTTTGTTGAAGGTAGTCATGATTCCACCTGCTGGTCTAGCTTATAACTCCCGTGAGAAGAGAGCAAGTAGAGAGTTGAGGGCTGAAAGAAGAGCTCAATGACAGCAGCTGATGGACACAATATGCAATGCACCTATATGCAAGTATACATAGCCATACAAGTAGTAACTTCATTAGTGGGCAAAGGTCATCTTCCAAGGGAGTAGGTCTAACACATACTTATTTAAATGCATTCTCAGAGTACCCACAATGATTTTGAGTTGTAACTACTCTAATCAAGATAAAATAAAACTAAAACAACTACCATAATGTAAACATAACCAAATGTGATCCATTCATGTCAAGAGGTCTGGAACTTGGCCTAAACAAATAAGGTCCGAGAGTTGTCTTGACAATGCAAAAGTGAAATGATCCGAAGGTTACAATGATGAGAAGGTACCTGAGACTTTGGTATATCACCTCCCCATGTACTCATGCTATTATTAACTCAATCTAGTGTCTAGCTTACCTATTCTTGCATCACGGGACTACAATGCAACCATGGCTCATGGTTAAGTCCGTGGTCACTCTAAACCTCAACCCAAAGCTATCATCGACCTCAACCCCCACTTGTGATGTATTGGTGACATAGAGTGCAATAGAACTATCCCTATTGTGACACTACAAATTAGGGGTATTCTACCCCAATGACGGTAGTGTGAGTGTGCCCTATGCCAGAGCTAGACCTTGTGAGCTTGTTTCCGGTCAAACCCACCTTCATGGAGTGTAATTTCGGGCCGTAAACACACCCATGTGATAAGCATTCACAAACATACAAATCAAAGTAAACTAGAACACCTTCATAAACTAAATAGGCATGATTCCATCAGGAGGCTCAACCGAGCCTCGGGCTACAAAGTTTAGCTCATGGTTAGAGCTAAGACATCACATACAACGATTCAATACAAAAGAAAGCCATGGAAACAAAGCGGAAGTGAAAAACGGTGGCCCTTTCACTATCGGAAGAATGAAGCTCCAAGACTTGTTCGTTGCCGTCCTCCGAGTCCGCTCCAAATCTGTGTGTCTCGCTGCTATTGTGTGGCTTCTCGCTTGCTAGGGCATTAGTTTTTAGTCAATTACACACGGGCCCCTTCAGTTTCGCACGGGGCTCTCACACTTTTCACAAGGACCTTTCGGACATTGCTCCAAAATGGATACAATTTAAGTACATTTCAAAGTCGCGCTTCAAAGTGTATCTTCGCGGTGCTGAATCTCTCCAAAGTGTAAAGAGAACTTGTTCATGAGATCTAGGGCTAGTAGAGGTTGCAATTTACCCTTGTGACATCCAAGCCATTGCTGAGATATTAGCTTCGGAAGGGCTGTATCAGTGTTTGCTCGCTGTTTGTACCCGAGATGATGTCACAGGTTTGATCTCAACCCTACACGTCCCGGATGGCTTGGATGCAAACATAGAACTTCCATCTCTCTCCTGGTGAAATTACAGCTTTAACCATGCAGGGACTTGATTTAGTCAAGTAAATAAAAACTTATTTCCCAAAATGGTAAGACAACTTTTCGAGAGGTTGGTGTCCCCTCCCAGTTCCGTGGTGCGCAATCTTCTAGCTGTGTATAAGCATCTTTGAAGTGGTCAAACGGGCCTGAATGTGTATAAGGACTTTTTGCTTCGGCTAATTCCGCAATTCTGGATGGATATTTTGTCTAAGTCTAGGCAGAATGAACTCCAAAATCCGTCCCTTAGCGTGCTTGATCGATTCCTATCAAAATGTGTAGTGAATTAAGCACAAGTTGCTACAAAGTATACATATGTACCCGTTTCAATAATAATGTGGAAATGAGCATGAATTGAGCTACAATCTTAGTGTTTAGGGCATGAAATGGGCTATAATAAAGCATGAAATAAACTCTAAATAGATGCTTATCAAATCCCTCCACACTTATACTATGCTCGTCCTCGTGCACATAAGAAAAGAAAGAACCATACTTCACGATTATGAGCTCGCATGCATGATCAAGAAGTAGACAATGAGACTATATGCATGATGAAAATGAAGGATAGTTAGGATATAAACCTGCAGCACGAGTTATATGGGTGGCATTGGCTCAAATAAACAAGGTATCAAGATAGAAATATGTAGCCAACTCATAGAAAAGATATCAACTACACGAAAGCATAAGGAAGGGGCCAAAATGCATTAATGTTCATCCTATGAGTATATATAGACTCCTAGCCGCCTCTAATATGTCCTTTTCCGCCTTGATTGCTTGTTTAGGGGCTGACTAAGCTCTTCATTTTCTACCACTCACCCTAGTGCACAAGCCTTGCAACTATCTCAAGTTGAGTCTCAACTTCATCACACTCTTTCTTTTGGGGATAGTGTTTAGGTGGAGGCTCCTCTCTTGATGAAGTTGGACAGAAATAATGGCCTCTCACTTTAGCTTACATGAAATGTGGACATGCTTCTCGTGTCTAACTTGAATGCAAGATCTAAGTGACACTATGCCCCTAACTTATCTTCTTCATCATAGCAACCACTTTTTCTTGAACTTTTCATCTTATTTCGGTTGTTTCTTGCTTTTGATCTTCATGATCTTTTGAAACTTTGGGTTGATCCTTTTTCATCTCCAATGTTTGCCAATGGAGGATATAATGCTAGCCTCTTCCTTTTTGGATGTTTTTGAGGGCTAGTAAGCTTCTTCACTCTCGGGAATTCCATTTTTAACCAAACCATCTGAGAGTTTTGACAATGCTTCGAGACTTTTGCTCTCAACTTCCTCACTTGTTCTTTGGAACTCCGACCTATTCTTTGATGATCATCATGTGCTAGGGGAAATAATCACTCTAATCTCAACACTCAAGCCTAACTAGAAGATGTTTCACTCCCTTCCCTCATAAAAATAGATATGAAAGCTCAACTTCGAATGCCACTTAGCTCATGCACTACTTCCTTCCAAACCTATGAAGAACTTAGCCATGTTTCCCACATATGCATCAATATCCATTCAGACCACAACTAGGGAATGCCAAGTCACAATTAATAATGGGGATGAACAATGAGCAGCATAGAAGAGTCCAAAATCGAAATATTTGGCTCAAACTCAAGATAGGTGTCATTATGATCAAGAACCAATAACAATATGCACGCATAGGTATGCTTCACCTAAAATGATCCCTCCACACTTAAAATCATGCATGTCCTCAGGCATGTGCGGTATTCAAGATGGATATGAGATAAGGGATGAAGCAATACAACTTGGGGGTTCTTGAAGCTTGACATGTGAGCCGAATTTTCCTTCTACCCGTGAGCATCCAACCTTGAACTTGGTTTGGGAGATGATGCTAGGAGCTTCCAATCTTCACTTCTTGATATGATCTTTCACCAAAGGGCTGCATTTTCTCAAAAAGACAAGTTAAACTATTAAAAGCAATAAAAGATAACGTAAGATACCTGACTTGGGTTGCCTCCCAAGAAGCTCTAAGTTTATAGTCTCTAGATAGACTTCTTCTTTTTGTGTCACTCTAGGAAGTAGGTCACCTCCACCCTCTTCTCAAGGTCTTGAGGAGAGGTGTATTTTTTCAATCTATGGCCATCAACCTTGAAGGGTTCGACCCCTTCACACTTGATCTTTATAGCTCCATAGGGATGAACCTTGACAACTTCATAGGGACCCATCCATTTACTCCTTAACTTGCCAGGAAAGAACCTCATCTTGGAATTGAACAAAGGTACTTGCTGCCCCACCTCAAAAGACCTTCGATTGATGTGTTGGTCATGTCACTTCTTGGTTATTTCCTTATTGATCCTAGATCTCTCATAAGCATCGAACCGTAGCTCATCCAACTCAGACAATTGGAGCAACCTATTAGTTCCTGCGGCTGAATGATCCATGTTTAGAGTTTTGATGGCCAAATAGGCTTTGTGTTCAAACTCCACAGGGAGATGACAAGCCTTTTCATACAGCAGCCTGAAAGGGGAAGCTCCAATTGGTGTCTTGTAGGCAGTCCTGTAAGCCCATAGAGCATCTGACAGTCTCATGGACCAATCCTTCCTTGATGCTCCAACAGTCTTCTCCAAGAT
>JAOYMZ010080449.1:0-11496 GCA_025802335.1 Pinguicula primuliflora
ATTTTGTTATTGGGCTAAGTCCCTCCTCCTATCTATATAAAGGACCTTCCTGACCCATTAAGGCTGTCCTATTCAGTATGAACAATAGATCTGGGAGGAGAAGACTTATCATTGTCTTCGGATTTCTGGTTCTTCACGTGCCATCGCAACATGACAAGTTTTACTCCGCAAACAGGTGCACAATTCTGATTGATGTTATATAATCTACGTATAGTTTCATAAATTTTTCTTACATTCAGATCATGGTGAGACCCAGCTCTGAAATGGTATTAAATGGCCACATACATCTAGTTATTTAGGATCATCAATAGGCACGCACATATGGGGATTAGGCACACACACATGATTTCTCTGTATAAAGAAGAAAGCCGAGTGTCGTACTCTTTCATTTCATCGAATTTTCCTCCGTCCCCAAAAGGTTTGCCGGAAAAGATTTGCCGGAAAAGATTTTAAGGAGGCGAGATGATTTACCCTCTCACGTAGTGGCTCTGGATGGGTAGGAGTTACCCACATGTAAATCCTCATAGTAGGGTTCCTAGGTTCATTCATGGCTAGAACGCCTCTAGATTTTATTAGGGATGTCAAATAGTGGTCGGGGAACAAAGCTTGAGGGAACACAAACACACACATGCTCGTGGGTATATAAGCACGTACATGCTTGTGGGTACACAAACACCCACAAGCTAGAAGTCCGGATTATTTATAAAACGAGGAATTTTATGGGGTAAAAAATAATAATGAATTGTGTTATGTTCTAAGTGCAATTTATTGTTAAGATCAGTCAATGTATTTGGCATATGCGTCTCATATTTATATATGTATTTTGCAAGGAGAAGGGAAGATATTGAGGTGGGACGGGACGGAGATAAAAGAATGAAGAAAATCCATGATATTTAATATGTTGTTAGTTGTTACTTTTTTTTTGTTAGTTGTTACTTGATAAGAGTTTGCTTGGTTGGAGGATAAATTTTGAGGTTGATTGGGATCATGGTTCGCATAAGATTTAGTCTCTTCTCTCATAAACAGTCCGATTTACAAGCATTTTTGTGCGATTGTGCTATAATAATATCATAGTTGAAATTGAAATGCAGTAGACAAAATTTAAGGTTATATAATAATCTATAATTCAAAACGAAGGCGTACGGAGATCTGAAACTTGGTTTCATCCGCCTGCTCAAGCTTCCAAAGGTCGATTGCTTTGGTTTTTGGCTACAGCCATGGCCTCCTCCTCCCTAGTTCGTGGCTCCTTCCAGGTTCCTGCTCGCCGGTGTCCTCTATTCTCCGACGTCCCCTACTCACCGCCCTTGCTCGCTGGCATCCTCTGATCTATCTAAATGTCGCCTAAGCACTCACTTAGGTCGTTTATATAGGCGCCTAAACCGCTTAGATGATGAACGATCTTTAACTGCCTAAAGGCTACCCAACTACTTCTAAAGCAGTGTGCATGCATGTAGACAATTCGTTATGCAAGTGGAAAATGAAATTATGATTATTTTCTCACTATTATTAGGAGGCCATAACTAATTAAATGTATTAAACCCCCCAAAAAATATCAAGTGAAATGCAATGCCATCCTATTGAACTTTGTTTTCTATACTTTATGGATCTGTAGCGACTATAAAAGGAGTTACAAAAATGAAACAAAAAACTCCATCCGAAGAAGATGAGTCCCATTCGATTTTATTTATTGTTTCTCTGCTTGGGAGTCAGTTATCTCCAAGCCTGCTTTCTTACTCTTCCACGAGTCAAGGAATATATCATCAATGTATTCCCTCCAGGTCCGGATTCATCGTTACAAGTACATTGTGCGTCGAAGGATAATGATATGGGGAAACAAATATTAGGTTTTGGTCAATATATGAAATTTAGTTTTTGTTCGAATGGCTACAACACATTATTTTTCTGTCGTTTCTGGTGGGGATCAAAAACTATTGCATTGGATGTTTATAGAACAAACTATACACACGATTATTTTTGTTGGAAGGTAAAGAGGGATGGGATTTATCTGACAAGCGAACAACTTTGTAGTGGTGGAACGAAGGTGTCTGGATGGAATTAATATAGATTTGCAATGAGAGTCAATGGCTTTTTATGAGAAATAATCCATATATTATGAGTCAATTGTTTTTCTTTTATTTATAAGAAATAATAAATGCCTTTATGTATTTACCCTTGTAGTATTAATTTTTTTTGATAATATAGGAGAACTATAATAAGGTAGTTAAACCCAACGCGATCTACACAGACTACCATACCACCAGCCAAAATACTTTTCATGCCTCAGTATTCGTACTTGGAGGTTTCAAGTTCAGATAAGCATGTAGATCTCCTGGTCATTGTTGCGGAATTTGCAACCAGGCCACCACCTTCGCCAAATTTCTTTGCTAAATGAACGATTCAGCATTATATGATGTTATGTTTCGTCCTCCTCTTCACACAAAATGCACTTTGCGCCCATCTTTTCGTGCAAGATTCCTCTCCTCTTTAGGTTACATCGTGTCGGTAGTCGTCCTTGCAACATTCTCTAGCAGTGTATCGATATATTCTTGGGGGCCGGTTTGCAATATACCTCCTTCAATCTTTCACTTCAGCATCTGAGTAGCTCGGAGTTCGAAGTTCAACAATTTTGTGATATGCTGCTCTTGCTTCATATCAACCCGATGTTGTATCCACGCGTCTCCATCTATCGTCCACATCAATCTCCATTACAACATAAGATAAAATTCCTTTAAGTTCCTCCCATTCTCCCTTTTCCCATTCGAACATCTCCCTTCTCCAGCTCCACTCCAACTCTCACATCTCCTCTACCCATCTCCCATGCCTCGCTACACACCTCCCATTTAAGTTATCTAATCTCATCAGCCTCTCAAAGTTTCTGCTCAGCTCTTGTTCTCCCACCCACACATCATCCCAAAAATTTGTTTCCTCACCATTTCTGATTTCAACTCTCATCATGTCCTCAAACAAACCGTCTCCTGCTAACCTACTTATATTTTTTCACCACTTCATCTCCTTGCATCTTTAGACCCTCCTGCTACATCCAATATCCTCATCTCTCTCCCCCTTCTCGTCAACACCCTACACCCTCCCACCTTCAAGAAACCCTTCCTACCATACTTAGACATCACTACCCTCTTCCACAGTTAATCCTTCTCTTCCAGCAATCTACTCGCCCATTTTCCTACCAGAGACATGTTATATGCATCTAATCTCCTAATCCCTAATCCTCCTGTACCTATCCCTATTTCTTAATCGATGGGTACTCTAAATTTTGAGTACATATGATTTCAGCTTACCTCTTATTTATAACCCAAGCTTAAGAGTTTAGTTGCCTGGGTCCTGAATATGAACCTATCTCAACAGAAATGGACAAAGTTAGAACACCATCCCTCACAATTTTTCCAGCAAACTGTTAGCAAGAAGAATTGAGATCCATTCTAGATGCTCAGGGGGTGGTTAAGTCACTAACTGTCGCCCGCAAACTATCAGTATTGGGGCTCCCCTTTGATTTTGTTGTTTACAGCTGCAAGGAATAGGTTTAACCTGTCCTAATTTGCCTAAACAACATGTGTATTGGTGCCCACAAGTTGAGAGCTAATGTAGCCAGATTTGAGCAATCAATGAGGAATGCCTATGGAACATCTGAAAGGAACGAGCAGCAAGCTGGTACCAAGAGGTACATAATAAAGAAAGATTCACTAAGAACAAACCAGAGCTATAAGTATACTATTAATGCGGGAGATGAATAGGGAAAATGCTACCTACAGAAGTCAGAAACACACAAGGCTAGGTCACCCCATGGTCGATATGAAAAAGAAAATCAGCCAGGTGTAAATGATGTTGGCACCAAAGGACTCGAAAGAATTGGTCTTTAAAACAATAGCCCAGGACTCCAAATGGCTAAGACACTCTATAGTTTGTACACTGAACCCTGGCATCAATTAGAAACTCCTACTAACAGAGCTGCGAGCTGGGGCTATAAGCAACTGAAGGTGAGTAAGATGGGAGGTAATAAGGTACTGATTTGGGTAGATGAAGGAAAAGAACTTAACACACTGCTGAAAATCGACAAAAAATGGTTAACAAATGGATATCTCAGGACTCAAATTGGACCGCTCATACTACGAACAAAGAAAGACTAAGATGTATCAAAATCTATGGGATTCCCTCGTGGACAGGGAATGCTATCAACGACATTGCAGAACGCTATGCAGAACTTTGATGATCATATGACACAATGTCCCTTAATCCGCATTACCGAAATATGGAAGACTACTTGGCAATCTGTGGTTTGGTGCTTGTGACAGAGCAAAACTCTATCCGTTTTGACGACATAATACATGCAGAAGACGGTACATACCTTGAAGATTGCATAAAAATCTCAATTTGGCATTGGATCAAGGGAAGAAATCTTATAGACGGAAGCTACACCCTGGCAGATTGGTTACGTGCACCAAGAGCAATATTGAATCTAATCATGCAGTCTCTCTTTTCAGTGATTTAAGCATTAGAGATTGATAAGAATTGCTAGGAATCATACTTTCATAAAGCAAGAGACACTATAGCTTTTACATACTTACAGATTGTGGAATAAAATGTCATTTTCTTATCGAAATAAGAGGGATGAATTCTTACCGCAAGCATACACACCGGAGCAGGCGCACGAGCTAAGCACAGCCTGGAACAAATTTACTCCAAAGAAAGTAACTACCTTCGTGTGGAGGATGTTACAAAATAGGCTCCCCACCCAAAGAAATCTCAAACGCAGGAACATCTTACATAGTTCTTATGAGATTGCGTGCTTGCCATATAGTCAGGGAATAGGGGATGAACAACATATTTTTGTGGAGTGCAATTACAAGAAGCAGTTTTCGGAAAAGCTATTGCGATGGCTAGATATTCAATGGCTAGAGGACTCTCTCCTTCAATGCAGGAATTTATACAGCTGAAGCCACCTTAAGTGAAAACCAGTGTTTGGATATCAGTATGGTCTGGTGCGGTTTGGCACATCTAGAAATCAAGGAACAACCAACTTTTTGAGGGGAAAAAGCATGACTTAGAGGGATGCTCAAACAGTTTCAGCTCTCAACACTTGGTTATGGTTGAAAACAATGTCCAAAGACCACTCCTTTATGTCTTCGATGATAGAATGTATGGTACTCCCAATCCAATGCATGCTTGTATGTATTTAAACTTTTGATGAGCATAGAGGCGGGGAAAATCACATTTGTAAATAGCTTCTTTTATTTTCATTAATAAAGTTTTTGTTTGCCCAAAAAAAGGGGGGTGAATCTCACTACCTCATTGGCAGTTTGGTGCAATCAACCTAACTTGAAAGCGGAAAACAAGAATCAACCACAAGTACTTGTAGACAGATGAAGAAGGAATCAAAACAGAATCGGTCAAGCATGCAACGGAAGGAAAGAGATCTGAAGGAAAATCTGATTTGTGAAGCTTCGTCAAACAAACGGTTTTATCCAGTTGTTGTTGGCCCAGAAAACATCATCGTAACACAACACAAGGCAGACGACTTGAAGAATCTGATCGATCGTGGAAATATTACGAGAAGAAAATGAAGTTAGAAATACTAGAAATCTGACCCGGCCCATAAGTACGGGTGCGGTCCGCCCGGCCCATAATCGGGTCACCGGGCCTAGGAGTAAATCAAACCTGTAAATATGGGTTCATGTGTGGGTGCACGTGGGGGTAAATATTAGGAATGTGAGTGTCATCATTAAAATCATGATATCAAAGTGATAGATTCTTCCCACATTTTTTATTTAATTAGTCCAATAAGTGTTTCCCAATTGGTGTGGGACAAACACTTCAACACTCCCCATCAAGTCTGACTAGGCAAGCCATGTCGGACATGAACACACACCGTATAAGCGCAGCAGAAACATTCGGACCTCAACCTGGGCTCTGATACCAAAAAGAAGATAACAATTCGTAAGAGGCAAGCAACAACTCAAGAAGTCTTGAGGGGAAAAGTTCTTCAGTATATAGATGTTTCTGTCAAAACATAGTTACAACAATGTACCACTCCTAGCTTTTATACACGCAATTTATATCATAATTTACAATAAGGAAAGAATCTTTCCATCCTACAAATCTGCCTACCGTTTCTCTTCAATATTTAAATATTGGTGCGATAAATTAGGGATTGATTTTCCAACTTGATCGACCGTTTCTTTCTCCCTCAGCCTCCCAGGATTTCCGTCAATGCAACACTTATTTGCAGAAGATAAGGTGTATTAGATAAGTTATCATCTCCTCAAATTATGCAAGGTTTCCATGCATAATTTGCGACGAATAGCATCCAAGGCTGGCCAGAGTTGAGCTTTGATGAATATATCCGCAATCTGATTAGTAATGGATATATGACGAGTTGTAAGAAGGCTGAGAGCCACACGTTCACGAACATAGTGATAATCCACCTCAATATGCTTCCTTCGTGCATGGAAGGCAGGATTCACAGTGAAATATAGGGCACTTAGACTATCACAAAACAGAATGGGAGGCTGTGTAAGAGCTATTTGTAGATCTCATAGCAAAAAGGATAACCATGTGAGCTCAGCAAAGGCTTGTGTCAGAGCCTTGTATTCAGCTTCAGTATTGGACCGATAAATGGTGGATTGTTTCTTGGAAGACCAAGATATCAAGTAGCTACCAAGATAAGAACATTATCCTATAGTGTAGCCTCGGGTAGACGGACAACCGTCCCAATCAGCGGCTACAAAAGCGTACAAGTTCATATCAGTGCAAGCACAAATATACAATCCAAGATGCATAGTACTCTTGACATAGCAAAGGGTTCTTCTCAAAAGGGCCAGATGAGCCGATGTAGGATGTTGCATGAATTGGGAGACATAATTGACGATGTGAGATATGTCAGGCCGGGTCATAGTAAGATATTGCAGGCTGTCAACCATAGAACAATATAATGTTTCATCCACCAGAGAAGATGTATCAGTAGCAGACTGAACTTTGGTGTTGGGGGGTGTTTTTATAGGCCTAGATTCATGCAACTCACTGCACTCAAGGAGTTCAATGGCATCTTTAGCTTGATGGAGGAAGAGACCCTCAGAAGTGGTCACTCTTAAGAAGTAGTTTATTGGACCCAAGTCCGTTATGGCAAAGGATGAATGGAGTTTTACAATAAAATGGTTGAGAGATTCAGGATTGTTTCTAGTAAGTAGAATGTCGTCAACATAGAGTAGGAGAGCCATAAAAATATCTCGATCCTGATAGATAAAAAGACTTGAATTTGCAGTGCTGCAAAAGAAACCAGAACTGAGAAGAAAGGTACTAAACCTATCAAACCAGGCTCGTGGGGCTTGACGAAGCCCATACATGGCTTTTTGTAATCTGCATACATGATTTGGGAACTGAGGATTGACAAAACCGGGAGGTTACTGCATATATACTTCCTCAAGAAGAGTGTCGTGCAAAAAGGCATTTTCGACGTCTAGTTGTCGAATAGGCCAGCCTTTCATAGTGGCTAAGGAGAGAACCGTCATGATTGTACCAGGTTTAATAACAGGAGAATAGGTTTCATTAAAGTCAACACCTGGTTGTTGGGTGAACCCGCAGGCCACCAATCGAGCTTTCAGCCGATAAAATTGGCTTGCAGCATTGAGCTTTACTTTATAGACCCATTTAGAGCTAATGACATTCATGCTGTAATTCGGGGAAACCATATCCCAAGTGTGATTGTTCACAAGAGCATCATATTCATCCAGCATGGCATGTGTCCATCCAGGGTGCTTCAACGCTTGTTTGGTGGTACGAGGTTCCTGGAGAATTGAGGAGTAGGTATGGAGAAGTGTATATTTGGGATTAGGCTTATGAATTCCAGAGCAGCTTCGAGTGGTCATAGAATGAATGCGTGGAAGTTCAACCACTGAACAGTTAGTAGAAGTACTTGCAGCAAATAGAGGCTGATGTGATTCAAGAGGTGTAACATCAATGGGTCGGGTATTGAGTGGGAGACTAGTGTGAGCAGTAGGGAACGTATAAAAGTTAGCTGTAGATGATTGGAAATATGTTGCCTATGAAGGTGAATAAGTTGGATCTACTAGTAGGGATGAAAATTCGGTAGCACAAGCAAAAGATGGTAGCACATCACGTGAGACTAGGATAGAGGAAGCATCAAAATTGCACATTCGAGCTGAACATCAGCATACATTGGGGAAGCATCAGGTAATACTGCATCAGGTGATACTGAAGCATGAAAATATGGCATAGACTGCATAGGATGATCATTAGAAACACTGCCAAAGGTTTGAACCGTGGGTACCTCAGTAGAGACATTTGATGTTGCAGCGCAGTCCATATCAGATGGTGGTGGTAAGATAATTGGACTTTCAAAAACAGAAGGTGTAGAGGCAGAGACTTGAGGCGGCACCCCTAAAACTGGAATGTTGTCATCATGAGAAGACTAAAAGTCCTTGAACTGCACCAAGGAAAATTCCCCAGAATGAGCAACAAGATGTTGATAGGGAAAAATGTTCTCATCAAAAGCAACATGTCGAGAGATATAATAACGGTTTTCTACCGCTGAGAAACACCTATATCCCTTATATCTATTGCTATATCCCATAAACGTGCAAGGAACAAACTTGCTGTCGAATTTATCCTTGCGAGAGTCCCATGTATAAGGATAAGGATCCAAATACTCTTAAGCTGCCATAGTCTGGTTGTTTTCCAAATAAGCGAAAGAAGGGTGAATCCCATTGTAATATTGCCAAAGGCATTCTGTTCATTAGAAACACTGCAGTTTTGAATGCATCCACCCAAAACATTTTAGGAACATTGGCATGAATCATCATTGTAATAGCAAGCTCACGTATCATGCGATGAGGCCTTTCTGTTGTGCCATTTTGCTGCGGTGTATAAGGGCAGGAAATGTGATGAACTATCCCAGAATGTTTTAAGTGTGTTTCAAACGGTTCATTGAGGAACTCTCTACCACCATCGGTCTGAATGATTTTAATGTGAGTTTCATACTGTCGCAAGACATATTTCTCAAACTGAACATACTGTTCAAAGAATTCAGACTTAAGCCTTAACGGAAATATCCAAAAAAATTTGGTGCAGTCATCAACAATTGTAGCGTAATACTTAAAATGATGCTTGGATAAAACAGGGGCAGGACCCCATAAATCAATGTGTATCTTCTCAAAGGATGCACTGAACATGAATCGGAAGACTGAAATGGAAACTTAAAAAGTTTGCCAAGCTGACAACTTGAGCATTAAGAAGTGATCTTATTACGATTGGATTTTATCAAATCCTTATTCAGTAGGTGATTGATGACAGCAGACTGAGGATGGCCAAGCCGTTGATGCCAAACATCTCGTGAAGTTACCTGAAATATGGTGGAGAACAAGGCCACCACAGGTGAGTTGATGGTGTATAGATTACCCTTCTTTCTCCCAGTGAGTAGGCTCTCCTGAGTTTCGCGATCCTTAACAACAAAATTATCACGAGAGAATTCACAAGTAACATTAAAATCATTAGTTAATTGCTCCACAGGTAATAAATTACGCTCAAGATATGGTATGAGTAAAACATTTTTGAGCAAAAGAGAGTAGCCATTGTTTTGTATAACAACATCTTTTGTATGTATAACCTCCAATTATTTTGCATCTCCAATCATAGCATGGTGAGCACCATTATATGGAGTTAAATTGTGAAGAGTACCTTCGTTTGAATTCATATGAGCAGATGCTCCAGAGTCGGAGGTCCATTCTTCTGGACAGATCATGGCATTGTCCTAAGTAGCATTGTATGTAGCTGGTAGATTAACAGGTTGAACAGAGTAATTAAACCTCTGCCAACATCTCAATGCAGTGTGCCAACCTTTGTTACAGATTTGACAAACAAAATCACGCGAGCCTCATCTGATAGGAAGACCAGAGGAGTTGAAGTTATGACTTGAGGGAAGACGAGTCTGCTGATTCTGGTTTTGATTATTCTGATGCGCAGGAACAAATCCACGACCTCTGGAGGTGAATGGTTGTGAGTTGTGTTGAGTTTTCCAGTCACGGCCGTATCCCCTTCCAGCATAAAATGCTGAGTAATTGAAATTTTCAGCAGAATGAAGCATTTGTCTGGTTTCAAAGCTTTGAAGTAGAGGAACGACCTCTTTGAATGACGACATTGGACCGGTTGTAAAACCTTAGTTGGACTAGTATAAATAGGAATTGTGGAGAGAACCTATCACCTTGGGCTCAAGGTTTTAATGGTGACACTCACATTCCTACCAACTTAATCCCCACACGCACATCTGCATACACGAGACCCAGTTGTCTCTGGGCTCGATTTATTTAAAGCCCGTTGACCCGAGTGTGATGGGCTGGGCGACCGTTGACTCGCATTTAGAGCCGACCCAGTTTATATAAAATTTATCATGGTATCGGAGCCAATAATGGTCTAACGACCGAATGGTCTGTATACGCTTTCCATTCTTCTAAAAATTATTTGGTGTGGCATTCAAGTTCAACAGGGCTTGCCTAGTCGGACTTGAAGGGAAGTGTTAAAAAGTTATATTGGCCTACACCGAAAGTGTAAGTATGAGATAAGTAGTTTAAATAGAAATTGTGGGAGAACCAATTACCTTGGGCCTAAAGTTTTAATGGTGACACCCACATTCCTACCAACTTAACACCCCCACACACACCTGCATACACGTGACCCAGCTATCATTGTGCTCAATTTATTCAAATCACGTTGACCAGAGTGTGATGGGCTGGGCGACCGTTGACTCGCATTTAGAGCCGACCCAGTTTGTTTACAATTTATCATGGTATCGGAGCCAGTAATGGTCTAACGACCGAAGAAATATGGCCTGTATACGCTTTTGCTCTGCAAAAAATTCTTCGGTGTAGCGTTCAAGTCCGACAGGGCTTGCCTAGTCGGACTTGAGGGGGAGTGTTGAAGTATTTGTCTAACATGGTTGTGAAACCTTAGTTGGACTGTATAAATAGGAATTGTGGAGAGAACCTATCAACTTGAGCTCAAGGTTTTAATGGTGATACCCACATTCCTACCAACTTAACCCCCACACGCACACCTGCATACACGAGACCCAGTTATCCCTGGGCTCGATTTATTCAAAGCCCGTTGACCCAAGTATTATGGGCCGGGCGGCCGTTGACCCGCAGTTTGTTCGGGTCAGCCCAGTTTATATCAAATTTATCAGAGACCTCTTAGTTAAGAGTTCATCTAATTATCACCAGACCACGCTGACTTGATTTTATCCATGCCATATCTACATCAGTAGGGCTAGAGTTGTGAGGAGAATATGGTTGCCGTTGCGCCGATGCAAACACCAGCGCCGGTGTTTGTCGACTTCTCAACCTCTCATCTCTCCCGCATCTTTTCTACCAGGAGACATACGTTCTAGTCAGTGGCAAAGTCAGGATTTTCGGCAACGGGGGCACAGTTCCCAAATTGTTGGTGTTTGTCGGCTTCTCAACGTCTCATCTCCCC
>JAOYMZ010080460.1:0-11494 GCA_025802335.1 Pinguicula primuliflora
ACCAGATTCATTCAGCGCATTCCCAAACAAAATCCCAGTGCAAAACTTACAGATAATGAGATGAAATTCTTTCCCAACCAAAATAGAATTCAGCGCATACCAGATTCATACCAGATTCATTCAGCGCAAAATAGAGTTAGCTACCAAATTCTTTCCCAAACAATTCAGCGCATACCAGATTCATTCAGTGCATTCCCAAACAACATCCTAGTGCAAAACTTACTGATAATGAGTTCTCCCAGTGCAAAATCCCAAACAAAATCCCAGTGCAAAATCCCAGTGCAAGACTAGTAAGGAAGCCCAAAAAGAAAATTACTCACCAGACACCAGGGCAACGACCTCCCAGTGCGACGGACCCAAAAAGAAAATTACCCGCGAGATCCCAGTGCGATAGACCAGGAGATGGAAGATCTTGAGGAACTGAGATCCCAGCCGCTATGGGATGACCTAATGGCGAATGCGCTACCCAAAACTCAAAAAAATTATAATTCAACCGTATCCAAAACCGGGTATGTACCCGCTGTCGTACCGCTCCCGTACCCACGGCCGTACCCGATGTTCGAAAAGTACCCAAATTTTTTTGGAGTACCAGGTACGTACCCGTGGCGTACCGGGGACGTACCGGGGACGTACCGGTACCCACGGGGTACCTAGTACGGGTACTCCATCCCAGATGGAGTACC
Source organism: Pinguicula primuliflora (assembly GCA_025802335.1). NCBI lineage: Eukaryota > Viridiplantae > Streptophyta > Magnoliopsida > Lamiales > Lentibulariaceae > Pinguicula > Pinguicula primuliflora. Next base: position 684 of record JAOYMZ010080460.1, read on the forward strand.
CATGCTTCGCAGTCTGCAATAAAATCCATTGATTCGTCGAGTCTTGAAGATGAATTTGTAAAGGTAGGGTTCGACGTTCTTAAATTGCGATCGGGAATGGTTTGATTTTGTGTGTTGAAATGGTATATATATGAGGTGGGTTTGTAATTTAGATGAAAGGTGAAGGGTATTTTAGTCTTTGAATGTATCAGCCAATCTATAACGAGTCCTGTTTTTGGGAATTGAAATAACCATCCGTATCAACCCACCGACATTTTTGGCCTGATTTGGAGAGTTGTATCTTCGTTAACTCTCCAAATCAAACTCACAGTAAACAGGATAGTCAGTTTGATTACGAATATTAAAAACTGCAATAACGCTCGTAATCAAACACTAACACATGCAGTAAACGGACCCTTATAGCTTAGAGAAAGAAGATGGCATAGCTATCTTAAGTAGTGATGGTGAAATGGCAGAAATAAGTCGAGATATTCTAGGCCATTCTGCATCTGAAAAGCAAGATCCTTCGGCTTCTGAAAACCCATGGATTATTGTCGACAATCGCCGAGTAAAACCCGATGAAAAAAAGGAACTCAGCCAAAACCAAATCCTGAAACACAACCCCAGTCCAAAAACTCCCCTTTTTCATCGAAAAACTCCATTCTAACACAACTTTCTTTATTACAAATTTTCCTCCATGTTGGACGGAGACCAGGCCCAAAACAGGGGAGCCGTGTAGGTACAATGAAATGACATATCAACTTGGAACAGAACATGGATGGCCACGCCCAAAATCATCAACAAAAACGATGGAAGCCTAGGACACCAACCAGAAACTGAGGAGGTAGAGTCTTTGGGCTTTAAGCTGGACCCGACAGACTAGCAATGGCATGAGAAATGTTTGGTAGGTTTACCTATTCCTATTTTGTACCTGAATATAATGCACAAAATTCTGGAGCAAAATGGATATGCTGACAGTAATGTAGTCCGTTTGGAGGGGGTGAGGTCCTCATAAGGTTATTTTCTGAGGAGATGAAGCTGCAGCTGATTAGTGACTGCAAGGTACAAGAGGAACTATGGATTTTTAATTTAAGGCCATGGAAAGTGTGTAAAGGGAAATTGGTGCGACCTATATGGCTACGTATAACTGGGACACCACTACAGTGTTGGAGCGATCAGTTCTTCAAACAAGCAGTTGAAAAAATTGGAGAAGTATTGCAGATTGACAAAAAAAACACAGACAGGACAAAGATGTTATTTGTAAGGGTTCAGGTATTATCAACATCTACTGATGCTATCTGCAAAAAAAACTGTATAAATTCTGGGGAAGAAAAATTTGACATTTGGATAGAGAAGGAAATAATGGCCCGAAAAGAACTGAGATACAAACTTCAAGAAAAGAAATGGAATGAAGACCAGTTTTAAGGAATACTAATGAGCCTCTAAATGAGCAATGGCCTGAGTTATGCCCAGGTGGACAGCATGAAGAACCAAGACAGAAAAAATAAGGAAAGGATACCAAAGCTGTAACAACTGAGGGAATAAAATCTCCAAATGTGCAGGAGATTAACGATATGGAACAGAATTCTCCTAACAACATCTTGAATACCGCTCAAAATTTGAATCCAGTGCCAAACTTGGATCTGAAGCTCATGGAGAAAGACAGGGGGCAGTCTATCAATGAAGAAAGTTGTGGAGGAGAATAGGTCACATGACAACACAACCTTGTGCAACACTCCCCCAAAAGATAAAGAAAAATTGGAAGGACGAGATGGCCACAAGGAAGTAGATTGTGGTTTACAATTCATTATAAACACAACACAGACAGGAAAGAAGCAATGGTGGAGTAAGGAGTTATCATCTACAGCTAAGCAGAAAGTTAACTCAGTGATCCAAACTGGAGGTTTTACGACACTTCTGGCCTTTTAACATCAGAAAGTGGGAAACAAAAGCTAGAAAAATAGCATAAGCAAAATTTTAGACGTCCTTGAATCCGACAAAAGTTTGAACTATGAAGATAATGCAAGAAGTGCGTTTGAGGAAGAGACAGCTAGGTACTCCAGTTTATAGCAACAATCCTCTAGATATTCAAATCTTTACTATTTTATCTCCAAGATCAGGATCGGGATTATAGTTGTCAAAATCACATGATTCCGGAGTTGAATCGTGCGATTTGGATCCAAAAAAGGCAAAAACAAATATCAGAATGTCCTGATTCAGGACATTCAAGAAGGAATATATCTCTGACAGTGTCACAGGAAGAGAAAATGAAAATGCATACAGATAGTATACAGTCGGGACAGAAACTGACGTATCTGGTTGAAGATCCATCAGACACTACTCTTCTTACAATTCAAGATACTGAAGAGGTAGTAAGCACTCAGCCAGTGGAACCTAACACCGAAAATCCAACTGAAACACTCTGGAATCAAGTAAAAACATTAAGGGTTATAGTTATAGGATCGGACCAGAAGATTATTGAACAATTAAAAGTTATTGATGATGCAGCTGTAATTTGTTTTGACCAACATCACACATTTGGACCTGCAGAAAAGTTAAAGTAGAATTACATTGAAAATGCTAAGCTACACCATTCGAGATATGGGTACATCATCAAAGAAAATAGATATAGTTAACCTGGTGAGACAAAATCAAGTCGATTTTCTATTGTTACAGGAAACAAAGCTAGAATAATTCACAACAAGGATTGCATACAGGATATGGCCTAACACGGACTGTGAATGGGTACATAAGGAGTCGATAGGACGTTCTGGGGGAATTTTATGTATATGGAGGAAAGGAATTTTCAAGTTAACAAGTTCACACTCTGTAGCTGGATTGTTAAGGGTTAGTGGCTGGTGGGAACCAGTTAATACAGATGTTCATATCATCAACGTTTATGCGCCAGCTCCTGTGACTGAGAAGAGAATCCTATGGGAACAGATACTACAGCAACTAACAGCTACACCGAATGGAAGATGGTGTATTATGGTGGATTCTAATGCGGTAAGATTTGCTGAGGAAAGGATCAGTTCTACAGCACCAAATATACGAGAAATGTTTGACTTTCACAATTTTATCCTCAATGGTAGACTTGTGGATCCACCACTGCAGAGATGCAATTTTACTTGTTATACGGGTAGAGGAACTAGCAGCACCAAATTTGATCGCTATCTTTTTTCTTCTGAATGGATGAATACATGGCCAAATATATTCCAGTATGCACTCAACAGAAGCTTATCAGACCACTGCTCGATATTAATCAAAGAGGAGGATTTAAACTGGGGGCGAAAGGTTATAAAATCCCTAAACTATTGGAATGAAGCCCCAGATTTCAAGGAGATAGTCATAAGTGATTGGAGAAGTTTGGTTGCAACAGTAACGAGTGGGTATATATCACATCAGAAACTGAGGAAAATGAGATTAAATCTGCACAGATGGAACAAGGAAAGCTTTGGGAATATAGACAAAAGAATAGAAAAGCTGAAACTACGAATTCATGCCTATGATCTAAAATCTGAACTCGGTTTACCGAGTGCTACTTACTGAGAGGGAGCAAAAAAAACTGGCTTGGCTGGAACTCCAGAAAGGTATAAGGGACAAAGAGAGTCTCATATACCAAAAATCAAGAAGCAAATGGATCAAAGAAGGGGATGATAACTTTTTTTTGTTTCTACTCTCGATTAATAAAGAACAGAAGATGTAACTATATAAGAGGAATGAACTTCGATGGTATTTGGGTGGATGAGGTAGCTGCTGTCAAGCAGATGATCACAGAGCATTTTAGAAAGCAGTATGATTCAGGATCAGAAAATAGACCTACACTTGACATTCAAGCTGACAAACAGGTTTCTGCATCAGACAACATTTTTCTAACAAAGAAGGTGATAGATGAGGAGATCACAGATGCAGTGTGAAGCTGTGGACCTGGAAAATCCCCAAGACCAGACAGATTCAATTTCTTATTTGTGCAAAATCAGTGGGAGACCATCAAACCAGAATTCACAAAGTTCATCACAGATTTCTTCAGAACACACTCATGCTGCCATAACGACCTCGGGGAAGGTTGGGGCATTACATTTTGTATCGGAGTCAGGTTCATCGTGATGAGGATGGTTGATTCTGAGATTATTGATACGCAACGAGGGCGTTGCGTCTGTAAGGAGGGGTGAATGTAATACCCTTAAAATGGTTGTTAATACTACTCATATCAACAAGGTGCACCTACTTTTTTGGGAGCACATTCATGAAAACTCCAAAGTTAAGCGTGCTGACCTTGGAGCAATTTTGAGATCGGTGACCCCTTGGGAAGTGTTCCAGGGTGCGCACGAGTGAGGACAAAGTGCGTTGGAAGGTCATGTGTTGGTTTGTGGAGATAGTATGGGCACGTAGAGACAACCATGCTGCCATAACAACCTCGGGGAAGGCCAGGGCATTACAGGAAAACTTTATAGTGGCTTGACATCCACTTGGATAATAAAGATTTGGAAAGTTGGAAATCCTTCTACTATGGAACACTACAGACTAATTTTCTTGGTGGACAGTGCATACAAAATCCTCTAAAAAATTCTGGCAGCAAGATCTAAGGATTTGGATTTTAGTGTAAAACTGAGTAAAAATCATATGATAAAAATGAGAAAACTTGTCAAATATTTGGATTTTTTTTTTCATAAATTATATTCAAGTCATACGCGTGCAATCATCAATAAAAAAAACACAGATTATTTAAGCCCTTATCCCCCAACAATGGGTGCGAACCCCAAACATCGGAATGAATTAAGGAAAAAATGCTAGGAACACTGGTATGTTTTGACAAAAAAGGCTTTCTAGGGCCTTTTGCCAAAACACAAGTCTCACAATTAAATGGAATATTGGAAAGCTTAGGAAATAAATGACGGAGATAGGAGTGAGAACGATGACCCAAACGACGATACTATAGTCAACTTTGATGGTCGGGTGACTCATGAGTTAGTAGTGTCCGCCCGTCGGAAGCAACTTTATCAACATAATACAGGCCATCCTGTTCAGTTCCATGCCCAATTATCTCCTTCGAATGGATATCCTGTAAAATACAGGAAGTCGGATACATTAGTACCACACAGTTTAACTCCTTCGCAGTGTGGCTAATCGAAAGCAGTTTATATGATAAAGATGACACATATAAACAACAAGATAATTTAATGGACCGAGATATTTCAAATTTTCCCGCACTCTTCGCAGGGGCAAATGCACAATTTGCCATTTGTACCATCTTCTTGTGGGTTTCTTGTTTCTCAACAATATCAGACAAGTCATGTATAATAGTATCCGTGGATCCACAGTCAAAAATCCATTCATTTTTCATTGCAGGGTCGGGCTATTTTGCAATGTGGGCTGCGAAAATTTCAATTCTATCATCAAATAAAAAATTAAGCCCAGCAGATGAGACTGTTGTGAATATTTAATAGGCCCAGCTTCCTGAATTGGCCCAGACTGCTATGAGGTTGTCCCAATTTCCTCATTATCGTCAGAATTACCGAAACACCCTTCGGTGAAATAGCTGGCAGGTTGAATAAAACAAGGATAAACTGGTAATTTCACATCTCCGTCTTACTATATATACCTGGATCCTGACTTTCGGCCGGGTCAGTGTTATGCAAACGGGTCTCGATTTCTCGAATCTGGATCCTGTGCCCTACATTCGCTGCCGCGACATCCTTCATCAAATCCTCCTCTGGTGTGTATGGGCCGTCGTCAGAAATGGCAGCATGGCCTCCACGTCGTCCATAATTTGCTCGATCACCCTTCTGCCGCCACGATTGGACCCCAAGTATCGTATTTAACCCCCAATGTCCATGAATTTGGCAATAATCGCAAAATGGCCATTAGAATGATAGTCCGCCGTACCGACGTTCCGATAGTTGAGACGAATTTCTGGTGAATTTCGTCTCGTGGTCCTTTTGTGCCCCTAGCCCGTAGGTTGCTAGTCTAGCGTCGATTTTGCCCAATGATGTGGTTGGTTCGACCCGCCAGAGGCAGCGTCAGATGATGACTTCCATATCTGACGACGCATAGCCTCTTGTCGAGCCGTTGCACATGCGACTTCAACTGAGGGTAGTGGAGTCTCTTTCAGTATATCTCTCGTGGTTGCCTCTGTCTATTTATTCTGCCTGAAATGCATGGTGATAGTATGGGACAATCGAACAGGGGGCACAGAGTGTGCTTTATATCAGTAAAATTTCATTTACGAAGTACGTGCCAATTGCGACTCCATGTTGCTCTAGGTAACGAACTCTGTTCGAGAAGGCTAAGCGCTGGAAGGTCGTTCTCCGCCGTGCTGTATGAATGCCATCTAAGCATCCTCTTATGGATGCCTAGGCCACTTAGGATGATGACGATGATTTCATTGTCTAAGCAAACTTTGTTAGATGGGTTCATAATCGCCCAATATTTTTTTGAATACTAACAAATGTGGTGGTCACAATGAAGATAATTTCGGAGTGGAATTTTGGAGTCAAAGCTGAATTGATCTAATGATTCGAAGTGATAATTAAGCTCAAGACAATACCTATTAAAAAAATGGATTTTTTTGTGGAGCATTGTGAAATTCTTGGGGATTGCTTTGCTGCAAATACCTATTCACCCCTGTGGCTAAAATTATAATCTTTCAAATATCCAAAGCCAGGATGACGGCGATGATTTCATCGTCAAAATCAACAAGAAAAATTCCACTCGGTGTTATCTAATCTGAGATACTCTTCAAACCTGGAACTGAAATTACTTGCTCCTATCCGCACACACAGACGATTACGCAAAGCAGAGCTTAGCTTGTTTCTGCATTTTCAATAAGCGTATGCGATGCGGGCGTTAGTAGTACAAGTTTCCTTCAATTTCTCGCCCACGTACCCTCTACAGGAATACAAAGATTCTATCAAGAAGCAGGGGGACACAAGGTCCATCTTTTCGCATTTCAAGCACCAGTTCTCGCTTCCAGTAACCAGGATTGCATATTTTCGAAGAGAATTGTTCAAGGCCGGAGCTTTGAGTGGCAAATCACCATTCTCAGGTATGTGCAGTAGCAGAGAATGGATTTTGCTGAGCCGGCAGCGCCGGGTCGTCATAGCGAAATTCAACAATGGCTTAAATGGGCTTGGCGGCGGCGGAGGTGGCGGTGGCCGTGCAAGAATTGACGGTGAAACTGCGCGGGTGCTGGGAAATCTTGCTTTGGCAATTTTTCTGACATATCTTACTATGACAGGGCAGTTGGGTTGGCTTCTTGATGCTATTGTTTCGCTTTGGGTATGTGTCTTCATCATTTTATTCTTCATATGCGAAAGGGGTGACATGCCATATTATTTTGATTGAACATAAATCAAATCAAACATACCCATTAAATCCCGTCCTTAGTCAGGATATGGCAGGATATGGGCTGGCTATGATGTACGCAATCAGATCTCCACCCTCAACAGATGAGGAGATTGTTTGCATTATTTTGATTGAACATATGAATGTAAAAATGTCACTAATGTTAGCACCCTTCAGCTTAAAAGTTATCTTGTCAGTAGATCCAAATTTTGCTTTATGTGACTGCCTGTGAAGAGGTATCAAGAAAAGTGTGAGTATCCATATAATTAGCTGTATTTGAAGGTAAACTAACATTTTCTGAGTAATATGGTTACTGTGATTGTTGGATGGGATTGTCATGGTTGTAGTAGTTGCAGAAACCTGAATAACAAGGCACCTATTCTTTGACCATAATATCATATGTTGATCCTTTGTATGCAGCTGCTCGCTGTGCTTCTACCTATTGTGGGCATAGCGGCTTTCCTATGGTGGGCAAGCCGAGATATAGTCCGAGGCAATGTAAGCAATTCTTACATTCATTGTGCTTTGATTTCACACTTCACACGCCAGAATTCTGTATGTGCTGGATACTTATAAACTGTTTATTGGATCATTTTGTTATGCAGTGCCCAAACTGCGGAAACGAAGTCCAAGTTTTGAAGTATTACTCACTTACTCCAATCATTTACCTTTCCATGATTTGTGTGAAGCTTAACATCTTACTGGATCAACTTTCTTATGTCCTTCAGATCTGCTTTGAACGAAGATCTTCAGCTATGCCCGTATTGCACTCAGCCCTTCTCAGGTAACAGCGGTGAACATCATTTCTGAATGGTTTGTGCTGATACCTTTGCTATTACTGTTTGGAAAATGCTATTCATACGCATTTTTTAAACATCATTTGTTGAAAATCACAACCACAAATAAAAAAATTTGAATAATAATAAATAACAAAAGTTGTGGTTGTGATTATCGACACATAATGTCAACAAATAGTGTCTAAAAAGTATATATGAATATCATTGCTCGGTTTGTTATCTGTGGATGATGCATTACTTGGCATGTATATGTGAGTTACTTTTCCTCTTACCTCCGATTGGTAATCAACAAACAAACATCTTTATAAACAAGCTTCATACTACGATTTGTTGTGTTTCCCAGTGAAAGACGAAGGATTTGTCAGGGATCCTGTGAAGTTTTCTAATCAATCCACGCCATTTGATCAGTCTAACTTTTCTACGCGTGCAAAGAGAGGTTTGGTCCTCGTTGATCTGAAGGAAGTGGTTAACATAATTTGCGGTTAGCACTCTGATGCAAACTCATAATCTTATCGCGCAGGAGACGTGTCGTCGGGTCGCGTGGTCGACATTGAAGCTGAAATCAGAGATGCAGATTGACATGATTCTCCTGCTAAATTACACTGCTCGGCATTGTTACAAGTGCATATGCTCTATGACAGATTGGGTACCTTTTGGGACATCACCTACCAGAGAGAGGCCCGGTGGTCGTAATGGAATATCTCTACCTGAATATATGCGACTTTCGGTGGTCACGGAGAATATATATCGCCTGGAGGATGACCAAATCGACATGTATATTATCATGGCTGGGAGATCCAGATCAATTTTACATATTTTGTAAACTTTGAGTATGTACTCCTGAATATTACAGTAGAGAAAAAACCTTTGCAGACATTATAATCAATTCATTAGAAAGAAGAGCATACGTTCCTTTTGAATGTGCAAGACCAAAACTCCAACAAATTATTCATGCAGGTATTGAGTTGGCACTAAAAGAACACTTCATAAACCAAAAAAGAAGACAGGTTGGATTTCAATCCAGTTAATCTTCTGAAATGAACATATGGCAGTAGTTTTGTGTTGTGCATCAGAAAGATGACTTCGTCCTTCTCTACATGATTACATTATTCCCGGAGGACAATCAGCGCCCAACCTTAGTGTGCCTCTTTAGCAACGTTCTGCAAGATATCAACTAAACAGTAAGCATCATGTTTGGTAAGAATAGATCAAAAACAGCTGACAGCATGAAGATCACACCCACATATGCCCCCACCCCAAAGGAACATAGAAGAGATTGGGAATATATGAACTAGATCATCAATTAGCAAGTTAGTTTTTACCTCTTCCTTCTTGTCTTTCTTGCCCCCTGTGAAGAATTTGTAAGCTCCATAAAATGTCAAGCCCCACCCAGCAATAGACACTATCACAAACTGCAAAATACAACAGAGCATAAGAGAAAGCAATTATATATTGGCAACATGTAATTAACAGTTTAATTGGTAAGACGCTTCACCTTTGAGCAATAGGTCGAGGGTTCGAGTCATGAAGGGGTAAGTGGAACCCACTATTGATCCTCTTTAAAAAAGGATAAAGAAAAAAAAAGCAAAAGTCTCTAAGAAATTTTATGGTACATAATGTTACGGCCAGATTAATAATATTAGGTCCAAAATTGTAATCCTGTAAACAAAGAGACCTAATCCACAAATCAACTCAGGCATCATGCACGAACCTTTATATGACATATTTACATCTTGTTTATGCCCTAAACTGTCTTTAAATTTTTTACTATAACTAATTACTCACCAGCTTCCTCTAGAAAACTTGCAGTTTACAATCTCAATCATCAAACTCAATCTCCCTCTCCAACAGAACTTTGAACTATTAACTACTTGGCGCTTTAAGCATAATCTCCAAAACTGGAAACATTCGAGAACGGGGACAAAATAGAAAGAGGGTGTACCTGCTCTTCTTTCCAGTTTCCAGGATGCTTAAAATCCTCCCAAATATTCACCTTTGCCGGACCATGATGATCTACCGTACCAGCACCAAGAATTATACAGGTCACATTCGATAAACAAAAACACGGAATCAAGTATCAATATGTAAAAATGACAACTTGGGAGAGACTGACAGGATAAATAGCATCATCATCTCGCTCGCAGCAATAACAATGGGTTAGGGCAAAATTGGAATACTTACCGCCACCGCTGGAAAAACCACGGCGCTGGACCAGGAATGGCGTTTGGTGAGACGTAGGTATTGATCTGTTAGTCGAAACCCAGGCCAGATTCGCCGCTCGGTGAGCCAAAGATGCCATTTGTTCTTCTGTATCAAAGGCAATGAGCAGAAGGGTAGCAAGTTGCAACAATTGGAAGTCTTACGACGAGATGAAATTTACAGAAAGTAGGGGACAGCAGTATAAGAGCTCCACGTTGAAGGCCCAAAACTACTAAAAAACTACGGCCGGCCCAGCCCAATTGTAATATTTATTTTTGGATACAAGCTCTCATATTTATTTGATTATCCGATTTCACTGAATAAAATAAGGCAGTATTTGCGAGAGTTTATGCTTTTGCAGAATGACTTTTGAATAGAGAAAGTTAAAAAAGAAGCTTTGTAGAGAAGTTTGTATAAACCAAACCAAACCAAACATACCCAGTAAATCTCGCCCTTAGGCAGGGTCTGGGGAGAGTAAGATGTACGCAATCA
>JAOYMZ010080471.1:0-11493 GCA_025802335.1 Pinguicula primuliflora
TACAAAATTCAACCATATTGAGAACATCAATCAATATATTACCGTGGAGCATTCCAAATGTCCTGATGTGGAAGGAGCATCGATATGAGTAAGGAGCGACAGCGGGCGATGTCTAGCGGCTGGGTTCTTCGGGGAGAAAAGTGGTAGTAGAGAAATTCTTTTTTCGTTCATGTAATGAAATCGGCCTGTTAAAAACCTGCTATTGCAAAAGGCAACAAAACTATTAAAAAACCTGCTATTGCATTTAAATTATTAAAAAATTCTTCGGGCAGTTTTATATTTAAATTATTAAAAAATTAAAAAATTAAAAAAAACTGTTATTACAGGTAAAACATATTAAAACGACAAAAAATGATTAGAGTTATGGAACTTATATGACTAATAGTGATATTTTGAATTCTATGGGATTAGTAGTGAAACTCGAGCAATCCTACTGCACTAAAAATAATTTTTTCCCTTATTTTTAAGAAAAAAAGTATGATTTTATTTTTTAACACCCCCATACGTCACCCTCCAAATTCAGATTTGGTCAAAATTTGTTCCGTCTCATCCATACCGCTTGCTTTCACAACAGATCTACAGCTACAGTTTGTCGTTTGAAGAAAATAATACTTTTACACATGTTTACTAGCCCAATTCCGGACTCCACTTCACAACATAAGGAATTGGTATCTTATTGTATGCATCGACATGGGCGACCTGCAAAGTCATGCCCATGATGATGATGGTTCACAGCGTGAAGTGGCATCTAAGCAAATGACGCAATCCGCAACCGTGCTATGCCCAAAACCTTCAATCGCCCATAACTCGCCCTTTGCCCCCGGTGCTATAAATTTGTAATGGAATCATGGTGCTTTTATCATCAGGATTCATTTTTATTAAAGCCCTTTTATTTCTTCAGCATTTCAAACACCCCGACCGACGGCGTTCATTGCCAATGGGTACCATATCTGAAGGTGGTGAAGCTACATCTAATGGGGGTGATGGGGATTCCGGCTTTCTGATTGTGAGTCATGAAAATGGTGGGGTTCAGGATCTTTTCCAGTTCTTGGTGTTCAATAATCAGAGAAGCGGTGAGAAGTTTCTCGAGTATGAGAAAGGTGGCTCCTTTGAAGAGGGGCTATTGGGGAATGATGCTGACACGCCTGATCATAGATGGGTCATAGTCGTGTCCATCGTAGCGAGGAGAATTATTAAGTTCTTTGCTCGCCCACTGGAATGGACTGGTTACATTCTGGAGTTCCTTCTGAATCTTTTATCTCTCAATGGAAACTTCCTTGGATTGCTCCAAAGGGTTCTTGATGGTATGATACTGAAGTGAATATCTAGCTAGTTTGTCGATCAAATCATCATGGTAATGCTAATTGCTAATACATGAATTCAATGAATGACTTTGTGGTAAACTTTAGTTGCTTGCTCTATGACGAGTGTTTGCTTATAAGATGCGTAATTATGATATCTAACCAATCAAAGGTGGTTGCTTATACTTGTGAATGGATCATATCTTGTTATCACGGCCGTTGGCTATATTCGAAAAATGCTACTTGTACCCTCTTCTGGTACCCATTTTTAAACTCCCTTATGTGGCAAACATCTATGGTGGTTGTGATGCTTGGCACATAAGAGGTTAAAAATGGGGTCCCAAAAGAGGGTACATGTAGCCTCACTCATTTATATTTATTTACTATTTGTTACTGTGCTGTTTAATATCATTCACATTGAGTGCTGTTTCATTTTAAGGAACTTTTAGGATTCCATATGTTGCATAACAGTGAATACTCGTTTGTAGTGTTAAGGATCTCTTATAATGTGGTATGTCAATAGGAAATATGGTGATTCCAAAAAGAGGTTCAGATACGTTCATAAGTGCTATTGGACATATAGATGGGCGTATAGACCTGCTTCCTATGGAAACTTGGCAAGTGGAAATGGGAAATCGTGTTCTAATGGATCTGTCTATGATGGCTGCCAAATTGGCCTACGAGAATGCCAAGGTCGTGAAGAATGTTGTAAATCTTCATTGGAAGGTTAGATCCTTCTACTGCTGTCATTATTCCTATCATACAGTTACTGAGACAGTCTAATACCTGGATACTAACCTAGCAAATCTGATCTGAATTCTCCTTGTATCAGATGCACTTTGTGGACTTCTACAACTGTTGGAATGGTAAGAACATGAGTGCATATTTGTATACACCAATGCTACATGCACTCACAAGTTTTGTACTCAATTGAGTACAACTATCAAAACGACGTCACTTTGATTTGTGTAGAGTCAAAACAACATCGTTTTAACTTAAGTGTACGAATATTAAAATGTATATAATGTATCATGTATGTGTACACTTAAGTTAAAACGACGTCGTTTTGACTCCACACAAATTAAAACGACATCATTTTATCTGTTGCACTCAATTGAGTACAAAACTTGTGAGTACGTTTATCATTTTTCATTTAGATATAGCTGGATCTTGAAAATAATTTCACCAATGTACTTATACAAGTTTTTCTGAAAAAAAAAATTGGGAGCTACTAAAATATGCTGTTTGTTTCAGATTATCAAAAGGAGATGTCTACCCAAGTATTCATAATGTGCGATAAGCCTAAAGATGCAAATTTGATACTAGTTAGCTTCAGGGGCACAGAGCCATTTGACGCGGATGACTGGATTACTGATTTTGACTATTCATGGTATGAAATTCCTAAAATTGGGAAGGTCCACATGGGATTTCTGGAGGCCTTAGGTTTGGGGAACAGAGATAACACCTCCACATTCCAAGAGAATCTCCTGGCTGAAAATTTCACGCCTTTCCTTCTGAATGGTTCTGGTGGTTATAATACATCAGCCGCGTTGAGTAGTTCTCCTACACATGGGAGATCAAGTTTGCCGTCTTATTCGGGGCTAGCTTCGGATTCCGAAAAAGAGCTGATACCTTCAATGGGAGAGATAACTGCATATTATGCTGTCAAGAATAAGCTCAAGGATTTGCTCAGAGTGCACACAAATGCAAAATTTGTGGTGACAGGTCATAGTTTAGGAGGAGCCTTGGCTATTTTGTTCCCAACAGTACTTGCGCTGCACGAGGAGGAGGCGCTCATGCAGAAATTGTTGGGAATTTACACTTTTGGACAGCCAAGGGTTGGTAACAGAAAGTTGGCGAGATTCATGGAAGCTCATTTGGAACATCCTGAGTCAAAGTACTTCAGAGCAGTGTACTGCAACGACCTTGTCCCTAGATTGCCTTATGATAACAAAACCTTTCTGTACAAGCATTTCGGCAAATGCTTATACTACGATAGCTTATATGTTGAACATGTAAGCCAATTCTCTCCTGTGTGTTTTTCTGTCATTTCCATGATTGGAACATGAAGTGCAGGTCAATAACATGTTTTGTTGCATGGCTGTGTTGATATCGTGCAGGATGTCGTTGAAGAACCAAACAGGAACTACTTTGGGTTGAAATACATGATCCCAGAATATTTGAATGCTATGTGGGAACTGTTCAGAAGTCTGATCATTGGCTTCTTCTATGGAGCAGGTTATAGGGAGAGCTGGGAATCCTTTCTGCTGCGGGTCGTAGGACTAGAATTCCCAGGTCTTTCTGATCATAGCCCCGTAGACTACGTGAACTCTATGCGACTCGGAAGAAGAGATGTATTGACATGATGGGTTTGAAGATCAAATGCTCGTCACTTGGCACCTAGAGTAGAATAAGATGTGAAATGTGATGAAAAGAGTCTCAGGCCTTGCATTGAATTGCTCTCACTGGGATGAAGCTGTAGTGGTTGTGTTGATTGTTGTGCTCTTTGCTAATAATTGTAGTTCTTGTGATTCTGATTTATTCCACTATGTGTTTCTCTCTAGTATGCAGAAATATATTGTAAAGCATTACCAGAAGAACAGAGCTCCACCGTATTCCCATGTTTTAGATTCGAGAAATCGGCCACCGTGGCACCGCGAATCGCCTAAAATACCCCACTGCCCCGATTTTTGGTTAAACGGAGCGGTGGGGCGGTCCCCACGGTGGGGCGGCCGCCACGGGTGCCTTGATTGCCGAGGCACCTGGCCGACAAACACCACCACAGAACGATGATCTATCCCAAATTCATGCACATAATCTCTACATGTTGCCAAAGAGATGCATGAGCAACATGTCTATTTACAGTATGAAAGCTGATACGCCATCTCCCAAGTATACAGACGAAGCAATGTCTCAATCTCAACATGGAAACTGTTCTGCTTTAAGTTATTTGTCTATCCAATCTTTGAATAGCAGAAAGATATAGAGAGGAACATTTAGGGCAGCAACAACGAGTACTGCTCGCAATGATCGCAGCAATCTCCATATTACCATTTTGGCTCTGGATTTGTTTGTTCTGGCTGGTCCCATATGTATACTCACTTCACGAGGAGAGGTATCTGTATCTACCGTCGTTTTCCTGACAGTGGATCGCATCAACGCGTTACCCCTGCAATCGACGAGTTAAGGCATAAGCCATGAAAAGTGAAGTGAAGTGAATACTGTAATATGAAGTTCAATTCCAGAAGATCCATACTGCCTATCCATCACACTGCTGCCGTTCACTGGCATTGGGGAAGCTTTTCTGGTTTTCTTGATTAGGTGCATACTTCCCTCAGCATCCCATATCTCTTCATACTCACAGTTATCATCTTCGTCTTTCTCTTTTACTACACTGCTAAAGCTTTTTAACATATTCCCGATAGAACTCATCAAACCTCCAAACTTCCGGGAAATGAAGAGTTCATTTGCTGGCCAAATGAGGGCGATTACGACTGTCGATATGAGGAGAGACATATACCTGAGTCATCGGCTGAAAATTAATCTCAAAAAAGATATACAAAATAAGTGAGAACATGCTACTAGGTAACATTTGAAATGGAGGAAAAAGGAGAGCTAAAACACCAGAGGTAGATGTGTGTTTGCATGGGAAGAAAGCAGACATGAGTGGAGATAGCATCTTCTGTGGTGTTCTCATCACCAATGGGCAAACTGGAATTGCGAGCCGAAAGCAGCATAAATGAAGGGTACAGGTTACCTTGTTGCCAGCTAACAGTCCCTACAGTATACTGCATCATCACTTAATGAATCAGTTCATGGCTACTTTGATATCATCAACCATACAACGTCAAAAGAACATAGATTACCTCAGTTACTGGACCATGCTTAGACATATGGGTAACTGCGCATTGATCATGATCATGACCAGAGAGGACCATCAGCTGATATAAACAAATATTCAAGTTTCAACTTACCACTTAAATCTTCTGGCAGATAGAAGTAAGAATGGAATACGTACAGGTTTGATTAGTTCTAGCAAGACATTTGATGAGCTTTCAGTGATATAATTCTGATACCTACACCACAAATTAAATAAGCATAACTGAGAACAGAATTGTGTTTACGTGTCTGTACTGATTGTACGCAATTTGACTGGCGAAGGCAAAGAAGGAGCAAAAGTAGCTTACACGATTTCTTGATCATGAAATCGAAGTCTCTGGGTTCACATATGAAAACAAGTAAACTTGTATTGAAGATGTAGATTGTAGATCATATAAAGTTACTGACATCAGTGAGAAGGTAGAACCATAAAGTTTACCTGATTGATGATTGGTGAAGAACGATATGAACCACAAGAGGTCGAATCAGACCGATATAAGGGTATGTGTGTCAATAAAATCCTTGGATTAGAATATATATCTGGAACAAAAGAATCAAAGAAATCATATTCACCAAAATATCCTGATTTTCACCAGAGTCTCTAAGAAGATCTTACTTGGATACTAAGAGTGTTAGGACTATTAAGATGGTTCATGACAAAAAAAAAATTAACATAGGAAAAGTAGTTTTATTTTATCCCCTAAGGCCCCTAATAGCATAGCACAAATTATAGTAAGAGAAACCGGATTTGATTTAATAGAAGTTCACTCCTTGGGACGCCCATTATATCTAGGTAGAAAAAAGTCCAAAGTATTCAACCCCTAATTACAAAGACACAAAATAGGTTAGAAGGTTAGAAAGGTCATTATTTATCAAATGGTGGGAAAATAACGTTAATTAGACATGTCCTCTCTAATCTACCTATTTACACCCTCGTGGCATTACAGCATGAGTGCTGACATTTTAGATAAATTAGAGAAGATGATGGCAGACTTCCTGTGGGGTGGGAACATCGAAAAAAGAACTTGCATTGAAAAATTTGGAAAGGTATTTGTCTCCCAAAACCGGAGGGAGTTAGGGATTAGAAGACTTAAGGATTCATTAAATGCCTTTAGCATGAAATTATGGTGGAAATTTAGATCACACGACTCATTGTGGGCAGTATTTATGCAAAAGAAGTATTGTAGTAGAATACCTCCAGCTAGGGCAACCCCATCAGGTCAATCTTCACATGGTTGGAAACTTTTACCATCACTGAGGGATATTATGGTGGAGAGCATGAGATGGTTGATAGGGGAGGAAAAGTTTAAACTTTTGGTAAGATAAATGAATAGAAAGTACTCCTCTAGGTAGATATCATCCAGTAGAAAACCAAAAGTTACAGGTTCAAGACCTTCTAGACAACCATACTTGGAAGGTAGAAGCTCTCATAGATATATTATCTACAAGATCTTCACTTCCAAGTGCGATTATGGAGGAAAATATAGATATGGGGCAACTGACAAGACCGCCAAGTATGGAATATGTAGTTCAAATGGTCTTTTTTCCAGTAGCATAGTGTGGTCCTTGACTCATCATAGAGCCCCACAACAAAGTCGTTTTAAGGATATCTGGATGATAAAATCCCCTCTAAGATCAGCTTAACATGTGGAAGATTTTGCATGACATAATTTCAGTAGATGGAAATAGTTGTTGCACAGCCATCCCCAATCAGAAACCACATTATTGTCTAGTCTCACTTTCAGCAGAAATTAAACATGCCCAATGCGAGAATGGATTTGGGCCCTAGACTTAGCCAATGGAAAGGGGTAGGGGGTAAGGAGATTTTATATCTACATAATGTTGCCACAATTAATATATTGGAAAATTTGGAAAAGCATATGCTCTAACAGGTTTGATGATATCCAGATCTCACCAATAGGAGTGACTCAGAAGGTTTATACCCCCTGCTTCAAGAAGTCTTTCAAATGAAAGGATTGAAGAAACCTAAAAGTGCTCGAGATCAAACCACATTGCAGTCGCTCAGATTGGCCCTAGCCGGAGCAGATTAGCTAAATTTGCATCAATGCTTGGCTCAGGTACATCTAATTATGAATCACTACTAACTTAATTCATTTCTATTGCAGGACTTCATAACGACCACCCCACTAGAAGGAGTGCAGTTGATTTGCTATCCTGGAGCATTCTGCTCAAGATGCTGCTGAAGGATATGTTGCTCAGGGGCATTCTACCCTGATTGGCCCGTTTGGAGAAGTCAGACATGAGAGAACCAACATTCCACTAGACAAGCAAAGGAGAGGATATCTTTACCACTTGGTGGATGTCAGTAGATTGGATTCTGAATGAATGTGTTCCATCTCAAATGAGATGACAGAAGTTCACAAGGCTTCGAGATTCATAGTTACATGGAAATAAGGGGTATATAGGTAGATAGGCACGCACACACTTAACTGTAACAAGAGGCAAGCTGCGTGTCACACTCTTTCTTTTTACCGGATTTTCCTCTACTCGGAGGTTTGCCGGAAAAAGTTTTACAGAGGCGGCACCGTTTACTACCTTCACTTAGTGATTCGAATGGGTAGGGGTTGCCCATGAACAATTTGAATCTATGGGTAGAACATTACTAGATTTTTCGAAGCTCCTTTTATTTTCAATTTTTAGGTTTCAGACCGCCCATCAAACCTTGTAAGTTTTTACATCCATTATTAATAATAAGGGGTTTAAAAAATTCACCAGAAAGTACGTATAATCTGAACTCAAATGACATGCACCTTTGGATACATTTTTCACAAAGTTCCAGGATTCCGATGTAAGTTCCTTTGATGGTTGACCTGCAGAGTCACATCCAGCAGTTATCTTCCCGTTACACCACAAATCCTAAGTCAGCTGATGAATGCAGATATCATTGACTCTAATTTAACAAGTTTTAGGGAATGATCAGTTATTTACAGTCATGTCATCAGGAGGCATTACCATCCAAAGTTTGTGCGTCGACTGCAATGAATTCAACTCCTCCAATAGTAATTTTGAAGTTCCTCGCCCCAAACTCTCTCTCATGACGTTTGACAATCTGCATTAGATAAATCCATTGAGAGGAGATAAAATACACAACAAAGGCATAGAAATAACTAGAGTAGAGAATTCTGCTTTACAGAATACAAGGGAAACACTATCAAGTACATAACATTTTCAGGTAACTCATACAGGATATTGTCCAAAGAATATATTTCAAGTGGAAAATATTATTTGCAATCGAGGAAACTCGGTAATGCATTATATAGTAAAGAAATAACTAAACGGCAAAGCATAGATTTCTCTCCATAAACAGTTATAAAGTTTTAATATTGCAACTCAGATGAAACGGATAAAAAACTAAGGCAGGTTGGAAGCTGTTGAGTGTTGATTATAATAACTTCATGAAAAACACACCAAAAAAGCAACATGTTTGAGCAGCATAGCAATACCTCAGGCTTTCGAGAGTTGAAAAATGCATATCCAATGTCATGGTTTCCAGACAGAAAGTATACTTTTGTACTAGACCTCGTCTGCAGCATATTCAGGTTGAAAATATGCCTAAAACGCCCCAAAGATTCCTGCCATCTATTTGGACAAATAAAAAATAAGCAACTGAAAAACAGAAGGAGTTAATCCATTACTCATATGTGAGACTTTAAACCAATTTGTACGAGCATCAGCCAAGCTTTCTTACTAAGGTTCCACTGGAAAAACTATAAAATATCTATGGGGGAATGCACTTTTGAAGAGCTTGGAAATTGTGCTTACTCTTCATCTGAAAGTATCTGACCACCATCAAAGTAATCGCCAAGAAACAGGATGACATCTGGATTGAATGGTAACACAGATGAGAAAAAAGCCCTTCGCATGTACAAATCTGTATAGAATTGCACAATCTCCAAGGCAATAGATTTTGGAGCAAGAGGAAGTGAAGTTCTATCCATGAGCTGTCATCAATCACAAAGTACATTCGTAAAACCTAAAAACTGATTGAAGGCTCATTCAGTTTTATAAATGACTTTCTTAAATAAAGATGCCAAAACAATCACATTATGGTACAGGTCACCTGAGGGTCCGCGACAACAGCGACTTTCGCATATTTGTTTGAGGGGTCAATTCCATTTGGCTGAAGTTTTCAGAAAGAAAGACATTCAGGCTGCATATGTATCCTTTTTTACAAATTTAACATGATAAGTTTTAGATCCAGAGACCTGGTTAAGAAACCTCAATTATATTTCATAGGAGAACAGAGATATGGTGACACATTAAATTAAACTTCCAGCAAATCATCAAGAGAATGTCCTGATAACCTTATGCACTATACATGAGCCACAAATAAATGGAGACTGAGCGACAAAGTATTTATCCTGCAGTATCTAAACAGCAAATATCCTAATATGCAAGCCTTTAGACCTTACAAAACTCCAGCATAGTCAAATGTTTTTCTTGAATCACGTGTATATCATTGCTCTGGCAGACTCTATTTCAAAACTCAGCTAGTTGATTTATTAGGAATAAAGGAGATGACATGAAACAAGACATTACTTTTAGCAGATTTCCTACTTCCTGTAACTTGTAAATTTTTCTGTACCCCCTTTAGAGCAATTCAGCGAAGTGCACTTCCTTTACATTTTGTTTTTAGGCCTGTCCTAACCTGTAAAGGAGCAAATCATTTCCTTTTAAGCCAATAATTGTCAATTTATCTGCTTTGATTTTTTAACAG
The DNA here is from genome assembly GCA_025802335.1 of Pinguicula primuliflora. Taxonomy (NCBI): domain Eukaryota; kingdom Viridiplantae; phylum Streptophyta; class Magnoliopsida; order Lamiales; family Lentibulariaceae; genus Pinguicula; species Pinguicula primuliflora. The sequence continues at coordinate 9,919 of JAOYMZ010080471.1, forward strand.
CTCTACTGCAAACTGGGTTTCTGCATTCTATCTGAAAATTGGTCGTTAAACTACTAAAGTCAAATCTCTTCCAATCTCCATAAATTCCAATAGAATATGGTAAAATAGCATGAAATCGAATTCCACAGATCAAAACACCAGCTTGAGATCAGATAAATATATTCCGCGATTTTCCATCGGCCAGGTCGCACTAAAGTATGCAGATGAATAGCCCTGTCCCTTTTGTGCATAAATAATTACAAATAGTTCATAAAGAAGGCAAAGCATTCCATCAACGTTTCTTACCAATGAAGAAGCGTGCGGTTGAAGATGAGGCCAGGAACAGGTCCAGTGCGAGGGAACCAAATATGTAACCCACTCTCCATACAGCAAACTCAGAGCCCATATTATGCTGAGAAACACAGTCAGTCCCCACATCTTATTTCCTTCTCGTTCCGCGACATGAATTTCTCTACCAGTCTGAATAATGTCCCGACGACCGTAAATCTATTAAATTTTCTTCATCTGGTATCTCAAAAATTGGATCTTTGTTTGCAAATAATGGAAATATGGAGGTACCAAATGCGTGGCAAGACACTGTCACCAATCAAGTTGTACGAATCATTATTGACGTTGACTGGCATGAAACGGTCCCATGTAGCTTACAAGATTTTGGTAAATTTTAGTTTTTGCCTTGTCAGTAAAAATTTTTTGCTAAAATGCCTATCGCGCATAACACAATTGCGCAGATTAGAATTTACCTGAAAAAGCTGATAAAACACATAATTTACACATTATTCACACACACTTGTTTTACTTTTTTGTTGGTTTGCTTGTTTGAAAAAAAACGACGGCCAGTTCCTCAAAATTCTTCAGCTATCCCTACTCATTTCGCACGGAGTAACGTCGGTGGAGAAAAAATCCGAGCTGAAGGACAAGGCAGAGGACGGATTTCGGCAATGAGGTGAAGCCATCATAAACAGATCCCTCTACCAAGACTTCGAGAACTGCATCAAACTTAGGCAGTGCAGCGACGAGAATGCCGTCGTGTACGGCAACATTCCACACGCCGGCGCCAATCTCGTTGGAGTCATCCTGCGACGGCCATCTTGTCTCCCTCAAGCTCAGTCCCAGCCATGGCCATAGGAAGAAAGATGAATAAATTCTACTTTGGGTAGGAGTGTCCAACCGGTATTCCGGTACCAGTCCAGCGCAGGACCGGTATCGGACCGGTTACAATTCGGTGCCCAAAATGGGCACCGGTTCCGGTTTCGGGACCGGGCGGTGCCGACCGGTACTCCGATACCAATGTCTCAATGCCCCGGTGCTGGTACCGGTGTTAACCGATACCGGCACCGGTACTATCGGTACCGGTTTAGTGCCGGTACCGACAGAACAAGGCAACAACTTTTTTTAGCAAATCCGAACAAGGCAACAACTGATATCACTTTGCATTTGCAACATCATCAATTCATCATCAAAACTGTCTTCACACCAAACCTATTAAACCATCATCAATAGACAACAACAATTTAAGTACAAAACAAGAACGGAAGCATCATACCCACACAAACAATAACTAAAGCACGAAAGAAC
>JAOYMZ010080482.1:0-11492 GCA_025802335.1 Pinguicula primuliflora
ATCTTAAAAACAATAAATTCTTAATTTTATTAAATCCTAAACCCTATTAAAATATATTATTTAGTAATTTTAATTTTAATTTTTATATCTTACAATTAAATTCTATAATTCTCTAATTATTATTAATTATTTACTAATTTTGTATGGATGAATTATAGACAAAGTGTATCATTATTCCAATTTTAAATAGAAATAGATTCAACAAAAATGATAATTTTTTGCCAATTTGCATCCCAATCCCAACCATTTCGTTGTTGATCGGTAATTTTCACCTACCGGTCACTAGGAACCGGACAGCAAGGCTTATAAGCCGAATTTTATCCGACGGCTACCAACAAATCAACTTAAAAATTAAATATTCGCGGGTCGCGATATGAATTTTGACCCAAACACCATAACTAAAATATATATATATATAAATTAGACTGTGCTGCGAGTCATCAAACAACTGTACTCCGTGCCTGTTCTCCACAATCCCACAATAATCATCCCAATGATCTAGGTTTCCTCTCTTCGTCCCCATAATCAGCAACAATTCTGATTCAGGTCTCATTTCTTCTTCCCCACAATCAACAACAAATGGTGCTTCGGTGCTCCTTTCTTCTTCCCCCAAGTCATAAATCAACCGAGATACACAACTCTTTTCTTTTCCACAATCATCAACCAACCGAAAATGAATCAAAATCCGCGTAATTGTCGGGTTGCAAATGAAATTCCTCCTCGTACAGTTCAGGCTCTCCCACATGGAAGACATCGGCGTGATTTGAAAGGTGTTGGCGATTGAAACCTTCGCCATTGAATGATCACTTTGTTCAGCTCGAGAGACGCCGAGCTTGAAGATTACTGTGTCTATAAAAAGCGGATCTAGCGAGGCTCAAGAGACCTCTTTTTCGGACTAGCTTCTTCAGTCAAGCCGTCAAGCGAACTCTCAGTGATGGAGGAATTTCAGGTAATTCAGGTTGGAGGCCTGACCTTTGATAGAGCTCTCTTCCCCTTCTCACAACTGCTTTTCTTCTTGGAGTGTTTAATATTTTAGTTATGGTGTTCGAGTCGTGGTCCGGGTCAAAACCCGAACCCGGACCGCGAATGTTTAATTTTTAAGTTGATCTGTTGGTAACCGTTGGATTTAGATCCGATGGCTACCAACAGAATTCGGCTTATAAGCCGCGCAGTCTGGTTCCTAGTGTCCGGTAGGTGAAAATTGCTCCATTGTTGATTACCACCGAATAAAAGTCCACTATTGGATTGGTGTGACAGGTGGCCCAGTAATTAATACTTTTGTACGTGTCGGCTGACAGACCAATCCCACAGTGTCATGAGGACACTGCACACTATACAGTGAGTTACCACACTGTATACTTTCCTCTTCCATTTCTCTAGTAGTAAGTTTTATATATTATATTAATTTGACAATATTATTTATTCTAACTTTGTTTTTTTACCGATTATGAATTATACAGGAGATGATAGTGGTTCTAATATATTTCCATGGGACACCCATGCAGTTTCCACGCTACTACATTTGTAGGTTGACAGGATGATATGGCAGGTACAATAGCAGTGGACGTTCTTGATTCTGAGCCTCATAGTGACAATATTGGCAAGAATATGCGCACAGTATCCATGCCCAGTAATGAGTACTCACTTGCATCAAGATGCATATCCTCAACTAAGTGACTCAGTGGTAGGGTTGACAAATTTTCCTGATCCGGCCGTAATAGTGCGGGTCTGATCTAGCCCGACCAGTGCTCCTGCGGGTCTAGGTTTGGTGTCCTGGATCGGACCCGACCCGACCCGACCCGACCCGACCCGTATCAGATTATAATTTATATATTTTCTAATCTAATTATTCATTATATATTAGTTTATTTAAGTTTTGAGTGAGAACAATTAATATTTTATTTTATCTTAATTCTCATTGATGATGTCGGCACCTTTTAAGGGAAAACAAGAATATGTAACACACAATATATGGGGGAAATAAATAAACCAAATCAAAATTAATTAGTTGTGATTGACAAACTTGTTGATACCCGATTTAGATTTTATTTTATTCTCCTCCACCAGCTTGCTCAGCCAGACCAACAGAAGAGAAGGATTTCTTCAAGCTTTAACAGCTTTTGGGTGGGTCATCATTTTTTTTCTCTTTATCCTTAGTTCTAGTCATACGGGTATATCCACATGGAGAGTAATTTACATGTTTTTGCTTAAGAACAAACATGTACTGAGGAGCATGTTTTTTATTGGTTCATTCTTCGTGATCTTTTTACTACTGTTTGTGTGGTAAGATGAATATTCTTATTTGCTTCATGTATGATCTGCAGCAATCAACGTGTTGATTGATGTTTATTTTGTGCGATTTTGGGTATCTTAAGGGCCAAGAAGAATTTATCTTGTTTTATATTAATATTCATCTTGTTTTACAGTAATCATCAATTTTTGAGGAATTTTATTCATGTTTTGCATTAATGTTCATATTTTGCACTACTGATACTATTGGTAATTTTTGATAGTTTATTTGTTTAGTTGTAGTGCTTTCACATATCTGAAGCTTGGTCTTTTTTTGCTTAATGTGACTAGATATATTCATTTATTAATTGATTTAAAATTTAATTTAATCCTGTTTTTTGTATTGTTTAACATTGTATTTGTTGAGTGAGTCAAAATGAACGAAGAAACAAAATCAACTGCAACAATTGATTTGGAGGTTAATTCTACCGTTCCGATAGATGAAGAAGAAAATGATTTGCATAGTATTAGTGTGAGTAGAAAGCGTAAACAAATCCAAGTATATGGCTCGATTTTACAAAGGTAAAAGAAATAGATGGAAAGCTGAAGACTCAAGTGGACACGTTGCAGGGTGTTCCCCATCACCAAATCTTCTGGTACGTTGCAGGTTCGTTGTGATTTGCGTTATGATAAATCACTTATCCAACTCTGACGCATTGAGAACGACTCCCTTCTTTTGAATTTGAAGTTTTTTTATTATTGTCTGCGTTTTATACACAGGTCCAAATACCGATTGATGAACCTCAACTGGCAGGCTTTTCCACCTATCTACCAGCGGAGTTATACGCCAGAGCACACACGGAGTTCCTTATTAAGATGACGGTGCATGCCACTCATTGTGTATTATAGGGGAGATAAAGGAGCGGCTGAATAAACGAGAACTTGACCAAATCCGAAGTACCTGTTTAGGTCATCTCTTTTATTTGAACAGGTCTTAGATGCCTCAAAGGAAAACATCCTCCAGTCAATTTGCCCATTTCTTACTGCTCAGGCGAATCAAAACCCATAAGCAACTCGAGTTGTTGTTTCTCGTAGAGGGAAAGCCAACCCAGTTTGGTATAAAGGAGTTTGTCATGATAACTAGGTTAAACTGCTCGAAGGCTCCAGTGATGGATCCTTCGATAAGTGATAATCGTATATGAGACAAGTACTTTCCAAAAAGTGATACGAACGTCACCTTTAAAAAACTTACAAACTGGTGGGATATGATGACGGATAAAGCAAAGGAGAAGAACCAAAAGGACGATAATAGAAGAAGAATGTGACGGCCGAAATGTGTACTGAAGATACCGATGAGCACCTCTCTGAGGATATGATTAAGATATCCCATTTATACCTGCAACAGGGTGTGATCCTAGCAGGTAATTATAAGAAACATGTCGATGTCCTTGCTCTGAGCATTGTCAATAATTTGACAACGTTCAATACTTATGCATGGGGCAGTAAGTCTTATGTGGGGGTAAAAAAGAGCATGGTACAAAAAACTCTCGATACAAAATACCAAGAACGAATCGTCAAAGAGAAGGATAAAAAAAAACTCCAAGCAGTCGATAAAGAAACCTACACCCTGACAGGTTTCCAGTTTACTTTGCATGTAAGTGTTTTTTCATTAATGTATGTTCTCATGTGTATGTTTTATTAACGTGAATATTTACCTAAGATGTGTGTACGCCTCCTTTAAACAGATTTGGGCATTGGAAGCAATTTCCAAGCTCAGGAGGTTGTGTGGCCAACGTGTTGATGGAAGCACGATGAGGTTCTTAGATGTCCAAACTGGAAGTGCTGTTATGCGATGGCCAGTCAAGAACAAATCATTGATATTTTCCGCAGGGAGAGAAGGGTAAGGAATCTCATTGATGTTTTTCGATAGCCCATTAGGGATTCTCGACTAACGCAGACTAGTACATCACGTATGTCGGGATGCAAGCCATGCACCCGGTCTGCATGTATACGTTGTCTTGCACGATGCTCGTGTATGAGATCCGACAACCCATTCGGGATTCTCAACTATACTCTATACGGGTGCAACCCGTATGTCAGGATAAACCCATACAGCATATACGGGGCCATGCACGATACTCGTGTACGTAATCCGACAAGTCATTCAGGATTTTTGACTATACATGATTGTGCACGATGCAATGTTTAATACTCATTTTCGATTTTCTTCCATCGGGCGTTCTTTATCCTATCTTGATACCTTCGAGGGAAGAGAGGCTGCAATATATGAAAGACATTATTACGTGACGGATGTTGAAGATCATCGGATAACTACATTGCTGGAATTGTTCGGTGATGGGGCGTATATTTCTGATGACTCCGATGGAGAGGAGGATGATACTCCCTAGGAAATATGTAGATGGATGATCCAATAAGCACTGTCACAGTGACTTGCCAGCACTCCAAAATCCTCCTACTCATCAATATCAACAACCTGGTCAGACTGTTACCGAGAATACATCGCCCGATTACAAGGATGAGTACAATCAGGAGTTGTATAAGATCAAGAAGACATTAGAAAAATTTGCCAATGATGTGCTTGAAGAAGACGACAGTATTTTTGCTCGTTTTGATCAAATTAAATCAAGGGTGGAGAAAATGAGCGAAATACTGCGTTCTGCGAATTGTGAGTTTAGGACTATTGCGGGAGCTTTACACAAGCAGCTGAATGTTCAGCAGGACGTAATCAAAAGTGAGCGGGATGTAATCGAAAGTGAAGCATCCAACAATGAACGGGATGTAATCGAAAGTGAAACTGGGGGTATGACACCTAATAAGACACAACCATCATTATTGGTATGCAGTATTGACATTTCAGCTAAGCGGAATATATCCGAAAGTGGCACCGGGAATACAACACCTAAGACACCTCCATCATTGGTGTACAATGTTGACTATTGGGGGACGAATAACATTTATGGTGATGAAATTTTCATTGAAGATGTTGCTTCTAAAAAAGAAAAATGAGAAAAAACAAGTAGTTGCAAGAGAAAACGGGGGCCTAGGCCAAAGGAGCACGAAGATATGATTGTTAGACGAGTTTCTAAGAGGAATAAGTCATACGATCCCAACTCGACGTTCATAGAAGAGATGAAAAAGATACTGGATAATCTCCTTATGTGGATGAATATTGAAGACCGACACAGAAAGCCAGAATATATTCGGAGTGACCATGTTTGTGTTTCAACGAAAGACTTCCGAGCTCTTTTGTAGATTGATGTGTGGCTGGAGGTAACATTAAGGTTTAATAAATGTATTTGGTTCAAATTGAGCATTTATCTAACCAATTTCTTCTTTTCCATTCTATATCTCAGATCATTGAGGAAATCCTCTATCTGATTAGGAAGATATCAGAAAAATATGCTAGCATGTTTCCACAAAATAAGGCAATTGCCATGTCAATATTTTGTACTACTGTCATGAGCAGCCAAGGCAAAAATAATGCAGTAATGTTAAGAAGTCACTCATGGACCATTTGATGACACGCCTGCCCGCCTGGGGACCATCATAGTTGGATTGCGATTTAGTTTACGCCTTGGAACATCAACAACAGGCATTGGATGGTTACCGTAATGGACTTGCAGAAGGGAGAAATAGAAGTTATTGAGAACGAGCCAGATGCATACAATGATCAAGATTTGGAAAATTTTATAAAACCATTGTGTAGTGTCATGATGAACATGATGAAGACTTGGGAAGCAGACTTCAAGAGGAGGTGGAACAATGTACATGATAAAAAATTTCTCTCGACATGAAACAATGTACGTGAAAATGCCTAAGAGGTGTATCTTTTGAGGTCAAGCAGGGCTTGCACTCCACGTAAGTACATAATCATATGAATAATAGTGTTCCTATCGCTAGGTACTAACTAATGACTTGTATGTTTTAATTTTGTATAAACAGCGAAAACAGTACTATCTACACGTGCAAGAAGATAGAACTGCACATGATGGGGTCAAAGACAATTTTGGGAAATACATGAATTCTGGTACAGTGAAACATTATAGGGAACTATATGCCACACTGATTTTCCAAAATGAATTACCCATTTGAGGATGCCATGTAAAGACCTAAAGTTTTGTATTAAAACCTTTTTGTATTAATGAGGTAGCGCGTGGTGTATCCCTCAGGGAACAACACTAAAGTGTAAGTATAGACTCTGTCAAGTAGTACTTTGCAAGAGCAAAGGTCATTCTTCCCAAGAGAGTAGGTTTCAATTCATGATCTGTTCACAGTTTCGGTTCAGTGAGACTCGAAAACATCTTTGGTTGGTCTTTGAAAAGTAAATACTAAATTAGAACTAAGTAAACTAGATATCAAACTGATCAAGTCCAGAAGGAACTTTATCAGGATTCAAATTAGCAAAGTCTAAGTTATTCAAGAGTAGAAACTGACTTCAAGCTTCAGATTACCAACTACCATGTATTTTATTAATTTGTTTATGCTTGTGAATGACTTTTAATCATATGCTGATGAACTACAGCCCCTAGATTTAGCATATTAGGAGTCAACTTCGGCTTCTCCCCCTAACTACTACTCATTTCTGCACAAAAGTGCAGCTTAGTTCACTGTTAGCACAATGACTCAGTTCAGTGCAACAAGAGTCAACTTCTGCTTCTCCCCTTGAAACATGAATTGAAATCAGTGTGTGAATGTTTCTATGCTATTCTGGTATCAACTTCCGCTTCTCAGCATAAGCATATTTTAAACAGAAGCATTCATTCATAAGCATAGAACAAACAGTCGCATAAACTCATATTAAAAACTACATGGCAGTGGCTCTCTGAGCCCAAAGTCTATAAAATTTACCTCATGCTAAGAGCATGAGCCAAAACAAGCATAAAAGTGCAGAAATAGATTGGATCCGTCAGCTCAAAAATGAGAATCATCAGATCTTTCAAGAACAGCAATTGGCTTCTGGTATATCGCCTCTCCTTGCACCTCCGCGACCTCTTCTATTGTTAGGTTCTGAATGAGAAATGTGTATCTCGATTAGGGCTAAGTGCCTGCCAAATTTTCAGACTTGCCCCTCAAGTCTCGTTAGAGATGTGAATTTTAGATGAGGACAGTGTTTTCTTTACTGCTGCAAGTCTGTCAATATAATGTATTGTCTCCAAAGTGAAACATGGTGGCCTCAGGTGCACATGGAGCCTCACGAGTTATGATCCATGGATCGTGCACTATCTTGTGTCAAAGGCTCGGGTCAGCAGGAGCCATGGTCTGAAAGTTGTACACTGGAACAGTGATGTGGCTCGGCCAGACCGTGCTAATCCTTCTTTTACTGATATTTTGCATATATCATCAGGTCCGCTGCATTATTTGCTTGTGGTCCTTTCATGAGAGTTGTAGATAGAGTCAAGGGGGACATGACTATGCAAGGGCATCACCGCCATCGATCTCTAGAGAGAGATATGGTCCTTGAACGATTGAAGATCAATTTTGCCAAAAATGGCAAAATAGCTTTTGTACTTGGCTGATTCTTTTGCTTCTTCCGGATATTTATGGTCCCCTATTTGCTTTGGCTCCAAGTTTGAGTTGTATACTTGATATCACACAGCCCAAATGTTGCACTTGACTCCATGATATGAACTTGTGCACGAAAGGGAGTATTTTCATAATTAGGCAGAATTTCTTCTCTTCGTGTTCTTCATATAAACTTCTTCATCAAATTTACTGCATTGCGGGATGTTGCTTCTGAATTGGACCATGGTCTGATCATGAAAATTAGCATAGATACCGAGTGGGCATTTCATCAGTTGAATGGCCTCTGGTTTGGAATATATTCGCCAGGTCTCATGCTTATATACTCCAGTTTGCAGCAATTTATATTCTAGCTCCTGAACAGATTTTTGCTGGATTGTTGGCTCAATTGGGATTGTGCCTTGGATCCTTTGATGCTTAAATGTTGTAAGCAACTATATTAAGCTGAGATCAAGGTCCGAAACTCCTCCAAATCATTAGAATTCAGGAAGATCAAAATATACTCCAGTTTTAGTCTAAATATACTCCAGATTGAAGCAATTTGTATTCCAATTCTGATTTGTGTTGTAAATCTACAGAAATTCACCAAACGCACAATTAAGCGTGATTTGTATAGAAATGAAGTGTTTAAGACTTAAAATGATATAAAAGGATAAGCTAAATATGCCAAAAACACTACATTATTTGGCTTATCATTTTGCCAGCCATCTCTTCTTTCTGCTGTTCAACTGTCAAGATCAACTTGTACACTTTATTCAATCTTGGCATTGGCTCAGATGCGAGCATCAGGCTGGAAACCTGCTCAAATTCAGGATTCGGTCCAAATAAGAACTTCATAATTCTCTCCTCTTCTACATGAGCCATCATAACTCCGCATCTACATTTAGCCATTGGTCTGGCGATATCCAGCTCATCCCATAATCCTTTCAGACGGTTGTAGTACCTCGTTACAGAATCACTTCCCTGTTTGAGTAAAGCTATCTCCTTTCGAAGTCGAAAAACCATAGGGCCATTGTATTGTCCCAATCTTTCCTTTAACTCTATCCATAAGTCCTTTGCACTTGTTGTTGTATAAGGAAATCCTTCCAGAACTTCCTTATCGATGGAGTTGTAAATCCACGATGCCACCATAAGATCTGCGCTCTTCCATGCCAGATATTCCTTAATCGTCTCATCTATTGGAGGCTCAAAGGATTCGTCTATTAGCATCTCCTTACCCTTTGCCCCCAAAGCCATCCTTATGGCTCTGCTCCAAGACTAGTAATTCTTAGTATTCAATAGCACTGTAATCAAAGACATTCCTGAATGATCTGAGTCTCGGATACGAAAGGACCCTTTACTTCCAAGGGAATTTCCAGATTCAGTATTCTTCTGTGTTAGGGTTCGGTCCTTCACTGTTTTGCCTGAATCCTCTTGAGTACTCATAGTGTAATAGATGCCTCAACCTTAAGAATAACGGCAAACCTGTGCAAGATTTGTGTGGAAGAAATTCAAGATTGTACTTTCAAATTTGCTCTGATACCATCTTAGTCGCCAAGGACGAACGGAATACGCAAGACATACAATGCAATAAACTCAGTTGGTACAAGATACACTTACACAAAACCAACAAGCAGTCGACCGATAAGATTCGCACGACAGAATAAGCCCAAGAAGAAGAACAACGAATGAAGAAAAATTCCTCATCTGGAATCACCCTCATCCTTTAGTGTCTTCGTTTATTTTAACAGTTACGCCAGGCCATATGATTTTCGATTGGTTCTTGCTCCTGTTCTTGACTCTGATGGGTGCTTATGTGCAATAGGTGTTGTCTTAATAGTGTGGTTGGCCTTCGTGAAGTAAGTGCCTACCTTCTTTGATTTTTTTTACATAAATTTTATTTATTTGGTGGAAGTGGAATGGTTGTTGAATTTTTCCGATTCATGTTTTGGTATGTATGGTTTATTCGGGTGGTTCCTCATCTCAATATTCTATATGTTTACGCCCCTGATTCTTGCAATTATATGCAGTTTAAATTCTCTTTTCCCCACCAATCGGCCTATTGTGAGAGTTGGAATGTCAGTTGCTTCAAAGGATTGTGTTTAACCATTCCCGGGTTCCATCTTTCCCGAGAATGGTTAAATATATATATTGTTATATTAATATATTTTTCCTTATTTTGCTCTGAGTATTTCTGACCGAACATACATTTTTCCTTATTTTGCATTGAGTATTTCGTTGTTGCAGGTTTGAAACACACTCTTAAGCTGCAGTTTCACATGGTTGATGTCGGGTTTCTGGGTGAGGTGCAATGAATTAAATCATATGAAACATATGCTTCGCTACTATTAAGTGGGTTCTCTAAACCTTTTTGAATTCTAATGCTGTGTTAATGCTTGCAAGGTATATTTGTGGGCTTCTCTAAACCTCATTGTTTCTGCTTTTAGATATGCAACCTCTATGTTTCTGTGTTTCGTATTTTATAAATCATGCCTCCCAGTTATGCAGGTACAACACTACCAATATTAATGTTTGCACAGCATGCTGATTTTTTCAGAATCTCGAAGGTAATTTTTAAACTTCTTAAATTTTGGATGTAATAGTTCTGTTAAATGGTTTTCTATTTTTGAGATGATCTTGACGTGTGTATTGTATCTGTTTGTTATACCCAAAATTTCTGTTGTGTCTGAGACGATGTGAGGCAGATATTTAATAGGAATTTACTGTTTAGTGAGAAGATGTATGGTTTCGGTTGGAAGTATTCAATATTTCGAGGACAAAACTACATGAAGGCCAGCTGATGATATGGTTAGGAAGATGGTGCCTCATACGTCAAGGTATTTTTTCAAAAATGTTGTGCTAAAATTGAGCCACTCAATAACGATTACCTTGGCATAGTGGTGTGAGTGTGTGTGGTTGTGTGAGGTCAAGGGTTTGAATTTTAGCATCACCTAAAAAAAATTTAAAAAAAGTTTTTTTTTTAAAGAGCCACTCAATAAGTTCACCTTTCTTACGGGATCCATTAAGTGCATGTGAACAAGAATTCAGTATATTATTTGTTTGAATTGCTTTGCTATGATAACTCTGAATTTTTGCAAGTGCAATTGACTCCTCATGTTCCTCACTTTTTGTATGAATCATTACCTTATTTGAGTTTTTGATCTTTCAGTCTTTCGAGATTTAAGAGCAGGTCTCGTCCAATTAATGAGTTGGGTTGACATTGTGTTTAGTTTGGTAAAATGCTCCTTTGCAGTTTGCTTCCGGAAAGCTTACCGTTGTGGTCGCAGGGTTATTTACTATGTCTTTGATCTTTTTCTAATGATTGTTGAAATTCAGATATTGTTTCTTTGGATTGTTTTGCTATGCTAACTCTGGCTTAATTTTGGCTGCCACAATGGACTCCTCATGCCTCATGAAAGCGATGTCTTTGAAAGTCAATTCAATTGAGACTCCAAGGTAGTTACCTTACGTGATGTTACATGCCTTATGTGATGTTCCAGCAGCAACGTTATGGATTAGTTTCGAAAGGCAATCTTATTTCTTTGTAAGAGTATAAAGGTCCGTTTACTTCAGAATTAAGTTTTCCAGTTTGATTATGATTTGGAGCGTTATGATATCAAAATCAAATGTAGTAAATAATTTGTCACGTTTGCTGTTGATTGAGCTAGTTATGATTTTCGGTGTTTACTTGGACACGGATTCAGCTTGATTGAACAGTTAAATGATTGTGAAAGGACTAAATT
>JAOYMZ010080493.1:0-11492 GCA_025802335.1 Pinguicula primuliflora
AAAATTAAATTAAAAAAATATATTAAAATTGAAAAATAAATTAAACATGGAAAAAAATATCAAAATTTTGAAAAAAAGTCAGTCTACTCATTTTTAACTATATTTTTCTCCCTTTGGTATTTGTTTTTAAATTTTTACAATATTTATAAATTTAAAACAATTAAACTATAGTTATAAATAATGTAATAAGATTAAAAAAATATATAAATATAAATATAAATATAAATATAAATGTGCGGGACGGGTCTCCAACCCCTACCCCGGACCCGTCCCGCGACGGAGCGGGTCCGGGTCGCCCGGCCGAGGTGAGGCAAAATTGTCATCCCTACCTGAAAGTGGTCTAAATCTATAATTCGATTAAGAAGAAAGGAAAAAGTGACGGTTTTTTTGCTCTGTTTTTTTTTTTCTGGTTTGTGCGGAGGAGGTCGATGACTTTCATGGGTATCCTTGCGGCACCACTGTGTAAATACAATTTATTTGTATAATTCTCATTTTCTTTGCCAAAAAAAATTTTTGTGCTGCACGCCTAATTTAATTTAGTAAACAACCCGATATAAAATTCGGCATTAAGTTATTTCCCTTGTGTAATGTATAGGTAGCATCTTCGAAACAAAAAGTTGCACAACAATTACAAACTCAAGAGAAGTCGGCGGCCTATATATAGACTTTCATATTTTAATAGATTCTAGTGAGAAAATCAAGAGAAATCGAGTAACAAATTCTTGATTCTTGTCCTCTGTTTCTCTTCCGCCATTTTTCTCTTGATTCGGCTGTCTTTAGCTTCATCCACGTACATTTTCTACTCAACCCACATTTGCATTCCCTTGAATCTTGGCATTGTTTGTTGGAAGACTTGGAAAGCCGCCTTTTTTGTAAGTAGTGTGAGAGATTTAACTCAAGAACTGTCGCGGACAAGAACGGAAGATGACCGGGGATATGATGGCGGAGAGCGCAGGTGGAAATCTGGACGAGCAGATTGCGCAGCTCATGCATTGCAAGCCTTTATCGGAGCCAGAGGTGGTTTAATTTCCTTAACTTTTTCTCTCTTGGAAAATATTCTTTCTTATAGTGTTACAAATTTTTTGATGCGTTATATAGATATAGTATTGGTTTGAGTATTTTTTTCGACAAGGATGTATGTGCTCGTGAAATGGGGGTGTGAGTGGTTGGGCGTGGGTCGGTGCTTTGGGCTATTTTAATGATTGCGCAATCATGAGAAGGCAATTTGAATGCGTATCAGAATTAGGCAGACTGAAGGGATAAATACTGTTTTTGATGCGTAATGATTCGGTCTGGCGTGGAAAGGCGGATTGAATTGAATTTTATGCAATTTAAATGTTGTTCATATGATGAATGCAGGTTACGGGCTTATGTGAGAAGGCTAAGGAGATATTAATTGAGGAAAGTAATGTCCAGGTATGACTAGATGCCTTTTTGCCTTATAACTAATTTGCACTTTCCTGTATGTTGGATTTTCGGGAAATAAATATATGTATGTGGTCTAAATAATGGGCTGTTGTAATCCTTATATGGCATAGGTTGGAGCCTTACTTTTCAATTGAGGTTTGTCGATAAATGTCCAATTTGATCTGATTAAACAATCTATAACTTGCTTCTATGCATTGGCTCTAAAATGTTAGTTAGTTGATAAAGTTGTTGGTTGCATCTGTTATTGGACATTTGATGGTATTACGAGTGGCTTATGAAAAGGATGTCAATGATTCTACGTGTGCTCACTTCTGGTGCTCAGCTCTAAATGGCATCTTAGGCAGATGGACATTGAAATGAACTTTTTTTAATAATTACCTTGAAATGAACTTTAATATGACAGAACTTCAAGATTAATATTTAGGTCCTTTTTGTTCTGCAAATGGCTTAATTTTTCTGTTCATAGTTATTCTTTTTTGAAGAATTTGTCCAGTATTGAATTTTCCTATATATGACATTCCAGGTTCATTGGGATTTTTCATTCCTCGATTTGATATTACTAGTTATTCTTTTAGGTGTTCTGAATGAGCACTTGTTTAATGATGTCATCATATTGAGTTCTGTCTTGCCGTGTGCAGCCAGTAAATAGTCCAGTAACGATTTGTGGTGATATTCATGGCCAGTTTCACGATCTTGCTGAACTTTTCCAAATTGGTGGGAAGGTATTGTAGTTTCCTATGCACTAATATGCATTTGCCGTGTTTTTCTTTTAATTTTTAAATCGCTCAGCTAATCCCACTGGCTCGAATTTTTAATTGATACATACAGCCATGCCTTGATAGATATGAAGAAACTATTGCCTATACTGTATAACTCTTCTTACACCAGGGTGTGGTTTATGTTTCTTGCTTGGAACTAATTTAACTGCCCAAATGAGTCATTGGCTGCTAATGTGCTTCTTATTCATCCATTTATGCATTAGGCTTCTGATATTTGCTTCTTTTTTATGAAAGTAAGGTACTTCTTCATGCATTTCCGAATTATTTCTAAACTTTATTGTATTATAGATTTAGCTGTATTCCAGGTTCAAAAATCTATTTAGTTGATGTAATGCTTGTCATTCTCTTTCTGATAGTGCCCAGACACAAACTATCTGTTCATGGGAGATTATGTTGATCGTGGATACTATTCAGTCGAAACTGTCAGCGTAAGTGCAAACTAAATTGCAGATTTTTTTGGTTCCATTACTGTCTTGTTTGGAATTCAGATATGGTTGTTTTAGAATGAAATGTGCATCTCTTCTATTTTCAACCTTCCCGGACGTCATTTTCTTTCTAGTATTTTTCCTATGGGTGTTGTAGGTTAGCTGATGGATAGGAACCTCATTTCCTAAAAGCTTGTGTTCAATCTAAGTTTAGAAATTATAGGAGATTCTTATAGGCTTGTTTTAATGCAGCTTTTAGTGGCTTTAAAAGTTCGTTATCCCCAACGTATCACACTGCTTAGGGGCAATCATGAGAGCAGACAGGTAATGTTTAATTTTTCAGCTTCCCTCAGGAATACGTGTCGTAATGAAGTTTCTTTTTTCCAGTTGGGCTCATTTTTTTGGCATGCAATACAATCACAACATGCTGCCCTTTCAATGTGTGCAGTCGAATCTATTTATCAGCCATAGCATTTTGCATATTTAAATGTACTGCAATTGATTATCAACACATTATGCCATTTAAGGTCCAAATTTGTGGTTAACTTTCTCATTTGTGGTTCATGGGGCAAGATTGGGGCTGCTTGCTCCGATAACTATTTGTTTGACTCACTTACTTATCTAGCTTTTCCTATAATTTAAGTTATGCTTCATTGTTTCTTCTACTATTTTTGAGCTTTTTTATGTAAGAATATTGGGTTTCGTTTGTCCTTTTCTTGCATTTGGGAATTTGGGATCTTATGATCTTCACAAATTGTAGTTAAACATCCCCATCTGTTTGCTGGGGGATGCTCCTTGAGCAGTGAGCTGATATTTTTCTTCTCTTGCAGATCACTCAAGTATACGGTTTTTATGATGAATGCCTCCGGAAGTAAGTTCTTATGTGATCTGCTGGCTAATAAATTTTACAATCCATTGGCTACATTATCTGTCAAACTCGAAAGAATCTTTTGGATTAAATACTACGTAACGGGAACCAGATTCATGTATTTCATTCTCACAATCACATTGCTAATTAGATTTTTGCTTTTATCTGCATTATATTAGTTGCTTGCCTGCAAACTGGAAATACTAAGGATCATGCAATAGTGGGTTCCGTCGTTGACAACTTTTTTATTTTCTGTATTACCGATAGGCTCGTTTGCTGAAGTTCATTTTTGTTGAAATGAATGGCATGATTGCCCAGAACAAGTGGTAATAACCTCTCATATCCTGATCCATTGCAGGTATAGGAATGGACACGTTTGGAGGGAACTGACTGATCTGTTTGACTATTTACCCTTAACTGCATTGGTTAGTATGGTCACGGGGATGTAAACAACAATTAATTGAGCAGCAGCTACTGATTGTTTTGTCGGTTTCTGATTATTTTCGTGTGTTCTGTTTACTTTAGTCCGCAAATCATCTATGAATAAGTGATGTATGTGCAGGTTGAATCGGAAATATTTTGTCTGCATGGTGGATTGTCGCCATCTATTGACACCATTGATAATATAAGATACCTTGATCGTTTCCAAGAAGTTCCGCATGAAGGTGCAATGTGTGATCTGTTGTGGTCTGATCCGGATGAACAGTATGGTTGGGGTATCTCGCCGCGTGGTGCTGGATTCGCCTTTGGCCAGGCACTCATGATCTTCTTGAACATTTTTCTTTCAGTATTTCCTTCCAACTTACTGATTCTGTGTATCCTGCCTATACATATTTTCCAGGACATATCAGAGCAGTTTAATTGCACTAACAATTTGAAGCTAATTGCTAGAGCTCATCAACTGGTTATGGAAGGATATAACTGGACCCATGTAATCATCACCATCCCTAATTCCTAAACCTCATATTTCATCATTTCCATGAGATGAAATTGGTGGCTCGTGATTGATTTGAATCTCTGAAACAGGATCGAAATGTCGTGACAATATTCAGTGCACCAAATTATTGTTATCGCTGCGGAAATATGGCATCCATTCTCGAAGTGGATGATTTCAAAGAGCATACCTTTATTCAGGTTTCTGTCGAATACCCTCCATCATTTGTTTCTACTTCTTATTTCAACTGTTATTGTCTTCCATGTATAATGAAATATGATGCCTTCTGTATTGCTGCCATTGGTGAATTGTTTTTAATTCATACAGTTTGAGACAGCTCCTAGGAGAGGAGAACTAGATCCCCCTCGGAGAGCACCTGAATATTTCTTGTAGAGGGAACGGCTTTAAACTTTTCGGCCCGCGTTCTGTACATCTTAAGGTTCTTACTTGCCAATTTCTCATAAACAAACATGTTAGGGAATATAGTTGCTGAAGCGAGTAGCGGTGTACATCATCTTTCGCTTTAAATAGTTGCTAAATTTGTAAGCTTCTTTCATTTCTTTTGATCTGCCCCTTCTGAATAGCTACTCCGTGGACGTAATTGAACTGTGCTTCACTCATGAGCTGATCTTATTTTTTCTTGTTGGATAGCCTATGATATGAGCGATCATTCTCTAAGTCTGCCTTCCACATTTCAAGTTTGCTATATATGAATAGGTTTGTACTTTGATTGAACGAATACATGGACATAGATGGATATGTGTGCGCATACACACTATTTTTTGTTATAGGTAATGTCGCTGAGGGGATTTGAAACCGTGACCTGTGAGTGCATTTGTCACTCTCATAACCAGGCCAACGCCTCGTTGAAGCACATACACACTATGGTAATGAATTTGAAAAGGACCATTACAGGAAACAAATGGTAGCTTCGGATTCCACATTCAATGTTTAACTACATATATGAACCCTGCTCGCTTTTCGTTCAAGATCTTTGATCTTTGCTATACTTAAATAAATTAGTGGAGTGGCTATTGTCCGGAAGAAGAGGATTCAGCAGGTGCTTTTGATGTGTTCTGAGAAACAGACATTGCTGCACCAGCATCAGTCCCACACACACACTCTTTTTCCCCTTTGCAAGATCTTATATGTGCATGCAGTTTCTCTGGCTTGAATGGTTTCCTACATTGTCTAAAACCAAAAACACAAAAGTTGTTTGTTAACTAGCCCGTGGAGCATTAAGATGTTTACTGATGATTTGAAGTTTAAGAGTTTTTCTCTTCCGGAATGATATGGTGCCGAATGCTGTCGAATTCTAATTTGGACCGTTTGATCAAAATTCAATGGTCCAGATCAAATGACTCATTTCACATCCATTTAAAACACTTTTGATCTGGACTGTCGAATTTTGATACAACGGTCCAGATTAGAATTCGACATCATTCGGTACCATATTATTCGGGAGGAGGAAAAAATTCTGAAGTTTAAATTGATCCCTCTGGTATACTTACGAGCAAATAAGCCAATTAGCAGCAGCCTTGTTAGAAACCAAAGATGCGAACCGTTGTTCTCTCAATTCACACTTGTTTGCTGAATCCTTCACCCCATCAAAGCTCTTCCTGTTCCTACAAACAATCATACCATCATAACCAAAGGAGTTTTGCGGGTTTATGTAAGGAAAGTATACCTGCAGCGGCATTGCTGCTGAATCCAAGCCGGATTTTCGAATACCCTCCGAGACCCTCCAAGCTTGTCCTTGTAGCATAACTCTGCTGACTTGACATTTCTTGCATCAGTTATACACATGCTCAAGAAATGAGGAGGCTTACTGTTTTGCTTATTGATTGCCACAACAGCTGACTCATTGGTTTCAACTGCCCCACAAGTGATCAAGTTTCGAAAGATGTTTGCATGGCCATTGGAATGGTTCTTGCTCTTCGTTGG
The DNA here is from genome assembly GCA_025802335.1 of Pinguicula primuliflora. Lineage (NCBI taxonomy): Eukaryota > Viridiplantae > Streptophyta > Magnoliopsida > Lamiales > Lentibulariaceae > Pinguicula > Pinguicula primuliflora. Next base: position 6,379 of record JAOYMZ010080493.1, read on the forward strand.
ATTCGGATCAGGTGGAGAGTTATCGGAAGAGCCCGCATCACCATCAGCAGTGGCAGCAGCTGCTGCTGCTCCTGAGGGTGTGCTGATCTTTTCAGGTGAGGTAACTTTGCTGCTCCGTTTCTTGGCTTTCTTTCTCAACAGTGTTAAGAACAGCGCTGGTGAATGATGAACTCTTCCCTTGTTCTTTGAATCATCTTCCGTGGTCGCATGGATTTTACCCGAATCATCTGTGACTGTGGATGCTTCTGAGCCAAATGTAGGGGATTCTTCTTCTATCTCAGAGGAGGACTTTGTGGAGACATAAACTGAGGAGGCTTCTGAGTACTGGCTTTGGCTTTCCCCTTGATTCTTTTGCTTGCCAACTTTTTCCTCAGTGCAGGAGGCATCTGTTATGCAGAACAAATATCTGAAAGGAAGCAAGTATGGTGTTATTGTTTATTGCATTCTAGTTCAAACAATACCTTTATCTTGTCTGGATGTGATCTCTGATCCTTTGAGGACATATTCATTGTCTGAAATTGGAGTTATGAGATCCTCATCAACCAAATCTTGCCATACATAGCCTGTCTTATACTTCCTAAACACACACATAGACACATGCACAAACAATCTGGATCAGAGGTCACAGTTATAAAATATTCTGTCGGAAAAAGTTTGAACACACAACCAGTGGCGAATCCTGAGAGTCTACACCATATTTAGACTCCTTAATATTCGTGACGAGGAAGGGTGCAGGAGTGCGGGTACAAGTATAAAAATATTTTAGGAGATACACATGCACCACCCCGCACCCTTCCTGTTTGCCACTGCACACACCCTACCTCTTGTATGACCATGCAAATCCATCTGCCATGTCCTTCCCTCTCAATCCTCCCAGCCATCTCTTGACGTCTACATGTGAGATATTCAACACTCATCAGACTCATATACGAATATGCATATATTGCACATATGCATTGAAACAAGAAGGCAGACCTCGTAAACGAATCCCATTTCTTGAATTGTGGTGCAGCCTTATGAGATGTGGATGTTCGGTTCTTCCATTGCGACAGAGGAAATAAACGATGTGGAGTCTTCTCACTTCTGACACACTCTGGGATTCCATTCATGAAAAATCCTGTAAAAGAATATACTGTAAATATACATGAGAAGAAGAAGAACAAGAGAAGAATTTGTTGGTTAATCTCTAGAGGTTAGCCAACAACAAGAGAAGAAGAACATTTATAGCTGAAGAATTTGTCCGATGGACGTAGCCCAAAATTGAGGCTGAACTAGTTAAATTATGGGTGTTCATTTATTTACATGTGTGATTCCTCTATTCTTATATTTATCCGCTGCGCCTAACAGTATGGTACTGGTATGTGTGTGTCTTCTTATTCCCTTTTCTGAGTAAAACAAGAAAAACCAGATCGCATCAGACAACTGAAGCTCGAGAAACGCAATTCTTTACCGGCATGCTGTAATAAAAAGCCGAAAAAGGGTGTTTTCAATATCCAAGATGTTTGATTAAACAAATACAAGCAAAAGCATGCATGGATGTTCACATGCTGGCCTGCACAGAGAGACAGGCCAAGGATATAATCACCATCAACATTGTTGCAGAGAACACACTGTTCATCGCATAAAGAGAGGAAAGGCTACCTTGAAATGGAATTTCTTAACTGTGGGTGGTGGGTGGATATTATATATTGATTTGGTTTAGATCTGGAACTGTAAGTCTGTAACAAACTAAAAAAAAAGGGATAAACTTGGTCTGCCAAGGTTGTAGTCTGATTTCGGGGATGTTGTTAAGACTATATTTAGTAAATTTGGACCAGCTTTTCTTGCACAAATGATATACGGCAAGAAAGATTTACACAAGAAAAATACGAGAAAGGCAGGTGATAAATGAGTAAGGCCAACTATAATGATATGCTGCCACCTGTTTTTTTGTTTTTTTATTGTCGTGCAATATATAACTTTTGTCTTTTCTTGACCGTCATTGCTGTTAAATTCATAATTTATTTCAGAATTTTAGTTCATCTCCCATCCAACTCTCTTTTTCCTTTGGCCCAAGAGGCCCTTGTTCACCCAACACTTCACTGGGGAGACTCCTCACAACTTTATCAAATCCTTCCTTCAACTTTCCTGGCAGCACTCTCTCAATTTTCTTCAATTCATCATCAATGCTGTAGTTGATCTTCGGCCCCCATCTCCAAGCATAATCCAGCCACGGTGGCTCGCCGGTATCCGTCCCGGAATAGGCGGCATCCACCACCAAGAACTTGGATCCAACATCCATCACATTCCTCCCTTTCCCACAGTCATTTCTTATCCCAATCCTCTTGCTCCCCTGCATCACCAGGCCGGGTTTCGGGTACATCGCGTGGCCGTGCAGCGATGAATACGCCACCGGCCTGTTCCCTAAGGAGAATTCCAGCTCCGGTGCATCCACCCAACTCCCTTTACTGTGCTGGGAAAAGTAGACACTCTTGAGTTCCCCATTGAAGTTGCTGATTCTCAGTGTGACATGCTCCCAGTCGCCAACATGTTCCCCAATTTTCCCTAAGTTGAGATTAATAAACTCCACCCTGGCACGGGCCGGGCCATTGAAAGGGTAGAATAACCATGTTGCTATATCAGTAAATGTACCTCCAAACATTGGCTTCACATGAAGATAGGCCAATGCATCTGAGAGGTTACCTTTCTTCACTCTTTCTCTGCTTGCATTGTCCCTAGGAAGGTCTATCCAGTATGCATCATCATCATCATCTCCTCCTCCTCGTGGAAGATTCGAGCCGGTGGGATCGATCCCCACCGGGGTAGAATCCTCGCCTTTTGTATACAAAAGTGCACCATTTTCAAAGAACCATTCCACAGAACAAGGTAAGTAGTCTTCATCAGGATGGAGATAGATTAGTGGGGAGTAAGCTTAAATCAGAGTCTGAACCTGATCTTCATTAGGCATGATGGTTTGCAAACTCCCAGTAACATTCTTCAGACATGGTAAATCATAGTTACTATTATTACCATTGAGTTGAGCTACAAATGTACCTGTTGGCACCCCCATAGCCTCAACTCCCCTGTTTCTTGGCCTTGATCTATATAAATTGAAGCCATTCGCGTCGAATTCACTGCCCGGACCCCAAATCCAATCATCGTTTTCACCGGATGCCGTATAATCCGAATGAACACACCGGATTTTACCCAATTCGGGCTTATCAGGCGAACCGGTGACAACAAGCCCAACAGCTTTGTAACCTGCAGGGGGGATTGGCAGCCATATATATCCTACTCCATCTTGCTTGAGCTTCACAGAATCACTACTCCAGATAAGAGAATAATCAACAGGTGGTTTAAGTGATCCTGCTCCTCCTGATGGATCATTTGTGGCATCTTTAGCAATCAGAACCCAACCAGAAAGTTGCTTGTTGTTTGGCTGACAATATGAGCCCAGCATGAAGTATTCATCTGGGATTGAAGAGGGCTCAAAAAATGTTGCACCAAGATTGTCCAGACCTCCTTCTTGTGCAGCCCAAACTTTGGTGAAACTCGAAACTTGAGACACTTGTAAACCTCCAAGATAAATAATCCCACTTGCAAATCCTTCACCTGCATCATCAAACACAAAACATTAGATACAATCTCTGTTTGAGAAGGCGGTCGTCTAGCGTGCTAGGCCGTCGACCGTCCTGCCCGAATGCCGCCTAAACACCTGCACTTCTGGGTGACTAATTCGGCGCCTAGGCTACCTATCCAACTACTGTAGGACTATGACAGTGAACCTGCAGGCCAAGCAGGCAGCGGATAAGGCAACGTGAATGAGGTCTCGATTGGCAGTGGCTTGTTTTTCTTGACAATGCCAGAAAGTTTTGAAGAAACATTGATTCGATTTCCCATGACTGCGCCTTGAAACAAGAAAACAAACAGACATGTTGGGACAGTAGAAGAATGATTGAGCAAGCAAGAATCCTTTTCAGTTAATGTATTATGTACCCCTTTCGTGCAAACTATGCTTTGAAGAATTACGTTTCCCATGCTTCAAGAATATTCTTTGTTCGGGTGGGGAGAAATGGATATAATCTCTATTCTAAATGCTGCACTTAGGCGGCGCCTAGACACCGCCAAGGCACTAGGCAGGGAGTGACGAACAGAGGTTGGACGCTCGGGTAGGGTGGCTCAGCTCCCCTGGGTGGCCGCTCATCCTGCCTGGGCAACCTAAGCCGATAAGGTGGTCGCCCGAGCCGTCTAGACTACCATCGAGGTTGGCCACAAGGTTTACTGCTTAATTATGAATAAAATTAAAAAAAATTAATATCTTGATTTAGATTAAATTTTTTATTAATGAGCCTAAGCCAATGTATAAACCTATTAATTAAACATAAAAAATATAAGACAACAATTGTAGGCTGTAGCCGTCTAATTTATACAACAAAATAAGAAAAATTTAGAAAAGAAAAAGGAGATACACGAAAGCATTCCAGTTGAGAAATACAATAGTATTTTATTTATTATTAATATATTAAACTCTATAAGAACAAAGGGAATGTGCAACAATGTGATAATTATCGAGGTATTAAACTCTTAAGTCATACTATGAAATTATGGGAGAGAGTTATTGAACTTAGGCTACAGGGAGAAGTGCAAGTAAAGGAAAAACAATTTAGTTTTATGCCGGGGAGGTCGATGATGGAGGCAATCCATCTCCTCAAACGGCTAATGGAGAAATACCGAAAACGTAAACAGAATCTCCATATGGCCTTTATAGATCTAGAGAAGGCATATGATACTATACCACGAGAGGTTATTTCGGAATGTTTAGGAACCAAGATGGTTCCATGGATGTTGGTGAGGGCTAAGCAAGATCAGTATAAGGGTGCGATGACTAGTGTGCGGACCAGTGGGAGAAACCAAGTATTTTTCGGTGGATATAGGGTTGCATCAAGGGTCAACACTAAATCCGTTCCTTTTTGCGATAATTATAAATGTACTCTTTCAGGATATACTGGATGAATTACCATGGTGTATGCTGTTTGCAGATGATATTGTCTTAGTTGTTGAGACGAAAGAGGAGGTCAATGCTAAGTTAGAGCATTGGAGAGTGACATTGGAGGCAAAGGGTCTCCGACTGAGTC
>JAOYMZ010080504.1:0-11492 GCA_025802335.1 Pinguicula primuliflora
TGAGAGAAAAGTGAGTTGATGTGATAGGTGTAGGTAAAAATGGAGGAAACTTCCTCCATGGTTGCGGACAGCCTTAGATGGCATTTCTTCTCGGAATGATGACAAGTTCTAGTCCTTCATGTCCCTCCTTTATACTTTAGATTTCATACTATTGTTCTTATTAGGATAATACCGTTCGTCATTTTTATATGTTAAATTTCAAATATAAATATTATTTGATTTGTTATGAAATAATCAAAATAAATACTATTTCGTTAATGTTCAAAATAGTTTATGAATGTACATCACGTTACAACAATACTTCACGATATACAATATTCGTTGTGGTATTAGCATGGTCTTCAGATAATAAAACATTAATTTGGTTAGAGGATGTGACTCTAAATAATGTCATATAAGTCTATCCATGTCTAAATAGTGGAGTGTTGAAGTCAACCCCAACATACCTTACAAATTTCCCAAGTACTTTATTGTCGGCATATCGTATGCCAAACCAATGAAAAATTGTCATCTCGTCTTGTGGGAGGGAAAATCGATCATTAAAGGTGTAAGTGAAATTTTCGGTACAGATTTTAAATTTCCGATCCTTTCACCATAAGAATCCTTCACGTACAGATACAAAGGGGAGAGTAACATATTGATTAACCAAATGTAAACTGTAATTACCGGAGTATAATGTGTATTGTGAGGGTCTTCACTGTAATATAATCGTACGTCCTAAGTCAAACAGCTGGAAAAGAGGAACAGGAACGAAACTGAATCGTCGCCCACGATAAGGGGATTGATGAAGGCGGCCGTCAGTTAAATGTGAATAGAGGCGTCGATCCATTGACAAATTGAGAGACATGGATTCATTGCGTCGATTGGCATTGAAGAAGTTAGAAGATCTCAAGCAGTTTGGATAGGTATGCATGATTTGATATGTATGCGGGAGGATTCCGAAATTTGCTCGGTACACTCGGTGAAAACAGCGATTGAGAGGGATATCATATACTCACAATGCGAGATAACATGGTGTGAAAGAGGTGCGAGAGAGGCCTCCTGCTTGGGGACAGACGAAAATGGATGAGGAGAGGTTGGGCAGTCGAGGTCTCCTGAAGCGGGCGGTCTCCTGATGAGAGTTATCAACTACGATTCTAAGTAGATTCCCCAATTGAACTGTTTCAATAGAATCTTGACGCAGTTCAGATTCAGACCTCGGCTCAGGCAGTGGATACGATGAATATCCTACCTACGTATTGGTTCATTGTAAGATTCTCTTGGTCCATTTCTGTCGCAGTCTCTCAACTCTTGTTCGTCTATTTTCTTTGCACCCACGCAAAAACAACATTCTAGATAAGGGGTAAAAGTTAAAAATTGGTCTGGTATGATGCATTAAAGTACGCTCCAAAATTTTAGCTACGAAGGATATTAATTATTCATGAACTATAGGCAAAACTGTTTGAGTCAAGCACCACTGTTGATAATGAGATAAATTGTGATTTGTATTAGTAGTATTTATAATGCAAAATTGGAGTATCACATACTTCAAAAGGAGGGTCCCCTGCAGGCTGCAAGGGGTCAATTGTTTTTATTCTCCTTTTTTGTAAACCACCGACTCTAATTAAGCTCATAACTATTGTTTTAAATAAGTTTCAGTAAAATTAAACACCATGAAACCTGCAAAAATCACCATGAAACCGTTAATGGAAGCAAATATCTCACAATCTGCAGCACAAATAACATCAAGCCAGCTGGAACAACTCCGAATTCAATACTGCTAGATTCAGAGCATATACAACAAATATTGGACTACAATAGAATACTGGTAGATGAGTTGTACAGGGTAAAGTCTCGTGGGGTTCATCTAGGTCCACTTGGCAGAATGATTTGGTTGAGAAATGCTCGGGAAAACATGAGATTGAGGGCGGAGAAGCTGAAGGTACTTCGCAAAAGCAGATCTTGAATCCTTAGATGTGTTAAGGCTCTATCCTTTGAAACTGAAGCTGATCATACAAGGGAGATGCAACACGAGCTTTCTGACACTATGGCAATTGGAAATATGCTTGGAAAAGACTTGTCTCCAGAATACTGGTAGATGAGTTGTACAAGGCAAAGTTTCGTGTGGTTCATCTAGGCCCCCTTGGCAGAATGATTTGGTAGAGAAATGCTCGGGAAAATAGGAGAATGAGGGTGGAGAAGCAGAAGGTACTTCGCAAAAGCAGATCCTGAATCCTTAGATGTGCTAAGGCTCTATTCTTTGAAACCGAAGCTGATCATACAAGGGAGATGCAACAAGAGCTTTCTGACACTATGGCAATTGGAAATATGCTTGGAATAGACTTGTCTCCAGAAAATGAAGCTGACCTACTAGCTATGGAAAGCAGGGATCGACTGGCAAACTGCCAGTGACTAGGAAAATTCTGGTGGGAGATTTACGAAATTTTAATGAAGATACTAAGTATAAATATAAGAGGAATAGGGGGAGCTCACAAAAAACGCGAGATAGCTGATCTTATTCAAAAGTATGACTTACCAATCATGTGTGTCCAAGAGACAAAGATGTGGAATGTGCCAAGAAGAGTATGCTCGAACCTGTGGCGTAATGGACAATTTGAGTATATCTTTAAAGCATCAAGTGGCAATTCGGGAGGTATTCTAATGACCTGGCAAACCGATGCATTTCAAGGACTGAGTTATGCTGAGGGAGATGGATTTTTGGAAGTTAGAGGAGTGTGGTTGGCCGATCAAACTGATATGGGCTTTATCAATGTTTATTCTCCGCCAACCCTGGCAGTAAAGAGAAGACTATGGCGTGAACTAAAAAGAAAAATTCAGGCAGACTCGAACACCTACTGGTGTATCTGTGGAGACTTTAATGCTGTACGGAGTTCAGCTGAAAGAAATGGAGCCTCAACTAGCTTAGCAAGGGAGATGGCAGGTTTTAACGACTTTATAATGCAAGCGGAATTGGTTGACCTACCACTTTACCTACGCAAGTTCACATGGTACCAACTAGGTGGTAATAGCACCAGCCTAATTGATCGGTTCCTATTATCGCCAAATTGGCTAGCTAAGTGGTCTAACCTGATGCAATTTGCTTTAGACCAGAAAAACAGTGACCATTGCCCGTTATTGCTGGAAAATGACATGACAAACTGGGGACCAAAACCGTTTCGAGTACTTGATGCATGATTCCAACACCCTGATTATGAGACTTTATTATACAAAGCTGGAATAGCATTCACCTATACGGAAGAGCAAGTTATGTGCTGATGCAGAAAATGAAAAATTTGAAAGAGATGCTGAGGGTTGGAATAAGGATGTCTTTGGAGTGCTGCCTGAAAAAATCAGTCAGCATGTGGCAGAATTGAGACAGTTGGATGGAAGAATGGAAGAAGCCTCTACTCTTACTGATGAGGAAATAGCTCGGAGGAAAACGGTCAGTCTGGAATTAACAAAGCTAAACAAGATGCAAGCTACATTGATCTTCCTAAAACCACGCAATAGATGGCTGAAAGAAGGCGATGCTTGAAAAAGAACAGGGCTAGGAACACGGTGAAGGGCATAATAGTAAATGGGCAATGGACTTCTAATGTGTCTGAAGTGAAAACACACCTACATGAAGAGTTCAAAAAACATTATGCACCAGTGAGAACTACCTGCCCTCCTGTTGCTTGGAATATATCTAACCGGGTTACACAGCATCAAAATGAGTTGCTGACTGCTCAGTTTACTGAAGAGGGGATCCTGGCAGTAGTCAAAAATTGTGGAGGTGGTAAATCCCCCGGCCCTGATGGATTTAATTTTCACTTTATACAGCATTTCTGGTTTTTGATGAAGGACGATGTCATGAGATTTATGTAGGAATTTTGGGTAGAATGTCAGATGATCAAAGGTTTAAATGCAACCCTTGTTGCCCTTGCTCCGAAATCATCCTGTCCACAAACTATAAAGGATTTCAGGCCTATCTCTATGACTGGGAGTGTGTACAAGATACTATCGAAGGTCCTTTCCGCAAGACTGAATCAGGTACTTCCTAGCCTGATCTCACCTAATTACACGGGCTTTGTACCAGCAAGACACATAGTGGACAACATTATGCTTGCAAATGAAGTTGTAGCCGAAGCAAGAAACAAGAAGAAGCGGTGTGTCCTAATCAAAGTTGACTCCGAAAAGGCCTTTGACAGTGTTTGGTGGCCATATCTATGGGACATCATGTGTGCTATGGGGTTTAATGCAACTTGGCTGAAATGGATGAAATTCTGTGTGGAAGGGGCATCTATTTCAATAATCGGGAACGGGAGTCCATGTGGAAAATTCAAGATGGGCAGAGGTTTGAGACAAGGCAACCCTTTGTCTCCCCTACTGTTTGTTATTGCAGCTGAGGGTCTAAACCTGTTTATCACCAAAATGGTACAAGAAAACAAGCTGGGAGGGTACAAGGTGGGGAGTAAGGAGGTACGAATTTCTCATCAGCAATTTGCTGATGATACTCTTCTCTTTGGAGATGGCTCCATGGCAGACACTATGGCATTCAAGCACATTCTGAGATTATTTAAATTAACATCCGTACTGAGGATCAACTTCAACAAGAGTCAATTATTCTCAGTGAATCTAAGATACACAGAGGCAAGAGCTCACGCTGATGTTATGAATTGCAAGCTAGGGAAGTTCCCATTCAAGTACCTGGGAATACCTATTGGCTCGAATCCTAGAAGAGTTGAAACCTGGAAACCTATATTGCAGATGATGGAGAAGAGGCTCACTAGCTGGGAGAATACATACACAACACTAGGAGGAAGGATGATCTTGATTAAGCCAGTCCTCTCATCCTTACCTCTCTACTACTTTTCAACTTTCAAGGCCCCTGCCAGTACCCTGAATAGCCTTACGAAAATGATGAGAAAATTTCTTTGGGGAGAGAGAGGTCAGGGCCAACGAAAGATTCATTGGGTGAAGTGGGATAAGATAACACGCCCTATAAAGATGGGGGTTCTCGGAGTGAAAAGATTGAGAAAATTCAATGACTCTTTACTTGTAAAATGGGGATGTAGATTATTTGTGGATGAATACAATTTTTGGATTGAAGCTCTAGACTCCTCCCTGTCTGTCAGAGAGGTTTCTTGAATGATAACCAGCAACCTCATCAGTCGATATGGTGGAAAGACCTAAGGAGACATGTGCTAAAACAAGCCAGGTTCCATAAGAAACTAAAGTTGCAGGTGGGAAATGGACAAAATGTTAAAATTTTGGACTGACAAATGGTATAGAGATAGCAGCTTTAAAGAAAAGTTTCCTAATCTCTTCAATACTGCTGGAGACAAAGATACAACACTGACACAGAAAGGACGAAGCATAAATGGAAACATGGTATGACACTGGACATGGACTGCCCCTTGCCAGGACACTGAAATATTTGAGTTTTCAGCACTACTTAGCTACCTGAACGGAGTTCCCCCCTGAATAACTCAGATGATAAATGGAGATGGGGAAGTCATGAGATAACAACATCTACAAGCAGTAAGCAGGTATACTCTACTCGACAAACGTACGAACAGTTCATGCTCCAATCCTGGGAAATACTAGGAGATAGCCCGAAAATTAAGCACGCTTGGAGTAAAATCCTGCCATTGAATATCGGTGCATTTACCTGGCGATTACTGCAACACTGACTGCCAACCCAAAACAACTTGATTCGTCGAGGAGTGCCGCTCAATTCTGGAAATTGCATAATCTGCAATGAAGAAGAGGAAACTTAGGAGCACCTATTTTCTGAGTGCAGAAAATTAAGACCATACTGGAGGGAGATTTACCAATGGCTACTACACACATCTGAGGTTTCCATCCAGACATATGCTGCGAATACAACCACCCTGGCGGAAATTGCTCTGGAAATCGATATGGCAAATAGCAGCCTGGATGCTCTGGAAACACATAAATGCAATCCTATTTGAAGCTCAGCAGCTAAATCCGAATCATGTAATCGAACAAACGCAGGTTAAGAGCTGGCTGATACTTACTGTGAGATGAGAAATTAAACCTGGAATCGGCTTTGCAGAATGGTGCAGGGAGCCAATAATGTGTATCCGAGCAGCACACTAACTGCAATTTGAAGAGGAGAAACGATGCAAGATGAGCGCAGAAGAACAGCGCAGAGGAGATGATTCAATCTGCAGAAATGGAAAATGGTGAAATGTAAGACTGTATTCCGCAAGTATAAAAGAACTGTACACTTGTACATACATACATCATATATAAAAAATTTTACTTATAAAAAAAAAAGTTTGTGTAAAATGTAGATGCAAATTGATGATTTTGAAACTAGAATTTTTTTCAAAGAGAACCCATTTGTGAAAGATAAATAAAAATATATTTTATATTAATTTTTTATTTTTAATTTTAATATGATATTAATCTATATATTAAGATAGAGCGCAAAACAAACTTTCAATTATACTTTTGCAATATATTAAGTGAATGAGTATTTTTACATTTATCTCCTATCTTAATTAAGCCAATTATATTAAGTGAATTTCATTCTTCTTTTTTTCTGATGATATTCTCTTCTCCAAAATGTTTATAGATGCATTAATCCCTTCATCCAAAATTCATAATCCTTACGAGAAAATGCATTTTGAAGAAAAAATTATCAGAAAGATGAAAGACGAAAGACAGATGATTATTCGATTACCATCTACTTATGAATTCGAAAGTTTCGTTCATATTGATGTAGGTATGTTAGCTATGTAACACAAATAATAACTTTAACTATGGATTATATCTAGTATTTATTACAATAGATAACCCAAAAATACATTAGCCCACCATCAATTATTTTGCTCCGAGTCCGCAGAATGTAGACTTCCAATTCTATATTTTACAAGTAACTAGTATATGCCCGGGTCCTAAGGTCACGGCAAGCAATAAAACACTTGCAGAATGACGACGCAAGAGGAATTCCGTTTTAGTCCGAATTATTAAAAAAATTTAAAAAATAATTAAATTATAAATACGTCGAAACTATATGAAGTCGCATGTCATATGAAAGCACACATTGTGCTGAGCATTATAGCAATCTCCATTTTGATAAATGGTGAGCCGTTCGCCGGATATTTAAGATTGAAGCAAAAGTAAAAAGTTTATTAAAATAATATTAAAAATATTAATATTTTATTTCGAACGAAAAAAAAGAAGTAAAAAAAGAAGAAGAGGCAAAAAAGACGGACACAAAAAAACAAAAAAAGAAACATGTGTTCGTTCATATATATAATAATAATTAATTAATTTGAAAGAGAATATATTCAGATCAACCAAAGGAAAAAAAACGTGTCGCCTTACAATTGGCTTAGCAGAATATTAGGTGTACCCAAAACGACCGAAATTTTCTTGTTATGTGAGTGCTGTGTGGTGTCGTTTAATGTCGCCGCTTTTATAATGATGACTAGTATATTGCCCGTGGCTTCAAGCCACGGGTCTGAGAGGCAACTGATTATTCGAAAATGAAGCAAACATTGCATTCTAAAGTTACGTTTATCACATAAAAAAGAATATAACATGAAAATCATCATCGGAGGCCCAACAACATCCCTATTACTGAAGTCTGCAACATTAATACTATTCAATAGTAGCATATTGAAGCATACAAAACGCATTGTATTACCTTATAGCTGAACCCTTTGTTGTCTCATTATTGCAGCTGATTCATCTAACCGAACCTGTGGAAAAAATGGAATAATTAAACATTAAGATTTGGAAAAAGAATGTAGTGAGAGGAAAAACAAACATGTGACTGGACGATTGCTATACATGCACCAATGGTGGTGCTGGCACTGATTTGCACAAGTACTCAACATACATTTTATGCCTCAATGGTTGATTTGGCATCGTCAATGATGAGTTGTACTTTTTTTTGTACCAATGATGAATTGTACTTGATCATTAACTTAAACATATCTAAAGAGGTTGCATAATTAAATTGAGTGACGTGCAAAATGGAATATATGTGAAAGATAGGATTTTTTTAGTATTCCTGCAAAAGCTTCTGTCCGTGTGAATTTGGATCAACTCGCTTTGCTCCTGGACAGTCTAAAATTGCACTTGGACATTTCATTTTGTGCTCCCGGACACTTTTCCATTTCTTCTTAATTATCCCTCAACTTTCAACTCGCGTTCATGAATCTTGGGGTGGAAAACGACGTCTTTTTGCCAAACGACATGTCTTTTTGGTTTTGTCTTTTTGGTTGTTCTTCAATTCATGACTCATTTAATGGATGGTAAAACCACATTGAAGAATCATGAATGGAGCTAATGAAATTGATGATTTTTGGCTCACTGACGTAACGGCCCGTATTCTCCATAAAATGCCTACTTTTCTTCCTACCTTGAAAGAACCCCTCTCTGTTCATTTTCCTCTCCCCACGGGACAGCATCACCAGGTCAAGAAAGGGTAGTAGGGAAAACACACAACAATTCCAAACTCCACTTAGTCAATAGATACAAAGATTCAGTAACCGACCCACCCACCAATTACCCAAAGCTCTATAAAACAAACACCAGACAAATCAAAGGCAAGTCTCAATCTGGTTAAATAGATCCATAAAGCTTCACATCTAGTTCATACCTGGTGGCTACGTCACTGTTCAGAGTTATCTATCAATCATATAAGTTAAGATGTATTCATGACCCACTCGTCTTTCCAACTATAGTACCATGAAGTAGAGTTCGTTCATTTTCATGAAGCTATAATTCAGAATAGTTGCAAAATCATAGCAGAATGGCATGTCTATTTAAACAACCAACTAAGATCGAAATGCAAAGGCTTCCTTTTTCAATAAACATAACAAACTGTTTGTAGAAAAAAATCGATCATGAGCTTCATCTACCATAATTACAATGCACTGCCAGATTAGAGGTTGAGGCACTTGCATGGATATAGATAATCACGAAAAAAGACCACTCAGTTATATATCAGAACAATGGATTGTCGAACATTCTGGACATTTCTACATATGATCAATGAATTTTTTGCGAAACTCACCAGTTTTTGTCTTGGAGTAAAATGATCAAATAAAATTTCAAAAAGTACCTCCTGGACATTTAAAAAAGTAGACACTTAAAATGGAGTGTCGAGATTAAAACAGTAGATGTAGCATATGATAGAAACTAAATAGACAGAAAGATGGGCCAGCTCTTATCAGTTTTGGATGGTGTTTGTATAACTTCTCTTTGTCTGTAGCAGGAGTCCAGCAAATTTGTCTCTGTCCACCATAAGCAGATTCACCAATATTGTCTCAAAGATAGAAACTTGAACTAATCCACCACCATCTGCGGAGAAACTTAATGATCGGCAGCTTCATCAAATCTAAGATTAGAGAAGCTGTGGTGCAGAACAACAAAAAGGAGTGTTATTATGACTATTTTGATGGTACACAATAAGACTATAGCCACTGCCAGTTGCAACAACAACTTTTGTTCATTCAACAATACCTTCGCCTCGAGGGCATGAAACAATTGGACAGTAATTTTCTACCAAGTATGGGATCTAAAAAAATTGATTCTAAAACGGTCTACCTATGAGCGTGTTGTATGCAATGCATAAACCTGAGCCAACGCAAAAAAAGATGAGTGTGCTGATGCCATTGTAGACGAAACCACCAGCAATTAATCCGCGGCATACAACACAAAATTTGATGCCAAGTGCCATTAAACACAAACAGAAAACATCATCAAGAGAGACTTGGACTTGACTCTAATTACAGCACAAATTACTCCAATCCACATTCAATTCGGTGGATGAAATATTTATATATGAACGAAATGGTAGGCCAGAGATAGGATTTTACCTTCTTATGAGCGTGTTTGGATAAATCATTGGTTTTTTGTCATCCCACGTTTGATGAGATTTGCCACTGGATGAAGCTGGGATAACGTTACGCTTCAACAAAAAAATGCAAACATGGGTCATCAAAGATGGAATCCCTGTGATGACGAACATCAGCAAAAAGAAATATAACCATACTGCCTGCTGGACCAAATGAAAATGGGAAATCCATTCTACACTCTCTGAATAGCAGCAATTGCCAAAAACATACTATAGCAATTAGAGCAATTGAATAACTCTGGATTTTATAAACAGCAACAGCAATGACATGCGCGTGTGAAGAACATACTCGCGGCAAAAGAAAAAAAACTGAAATTGGATTCCGCAGTGGTCGATTCGCACACTTCCGAAATGCGGATTCGTCCTGTGCACTGGTCGCAATTTATAGGGCAACCTCGCGAACCGAACGGGCGCCCGAAATGAGAATTAATTCGAGAATTGAAGATCGTTATTTGATGAAGTAACGGTCGAGGTGGGCTGAAGGAGGGCATTGATCATATCTAAATGCCATTGATGGTGTGCTGGTTGAGGTGACGGAGCGCATAGATCAGAGCCGGCGAGCCAAGGCGAAGCAAGGGTTCCGATTACATAGCATTGAAGGAGGAATATAAAATTCTCATCTTGCCAAAAAGATGAAGACGATGGGGACAAAACAAATTGAATATATAAAACATATTGTCCAATGATCACTAAACCAAGATGAAGACGACGGGCTGGCATTGACAATGAAGACGACGGAATGATCGAGAAGAAGCAGACGCGGAATTATTGAGGAGAGAGGCGGTGGCGTACAAAGACAGAAATACCCCTCAATGCATGAAGGAAAAAAACTGATGGCAAGTGTGCTGACGAAAATACCCTCCATTGTGACATGTCGTTGTGTGCACATATTTGCAATCTTTCGTTGTCGTTTCTGACCGTGATTGTAGACATGTAAGCTGTAACTAGTACTTGTTGGTGAGGCGATTTATAGTTGGTTAGCCTACCCTTAGATTTCACTAGACAACGATATAACAAACTGGATGGGTGCTTGTGCTTTGTGTGGTTCCATTATGAGTCCTACTGTTGGCTGATCACCTATCAAGGTGTAGGTAGGTAACAGCTTTAGTTTATTTAATGTGAAAGCTGAAGCCTGCACACCAGCCATATAGCGCACCACCTCAGTACCCCTCCCCGTTTGCCAAAAAAATCGATGATTTTTCACAAATTTAGATTTGAGTTTATAGTATTTAGCCTTTGGGTTTATAGGGTTTAGCCTTGGGTTGATATTTAGCTGTTGGGTTTATAACATTTAAATAGGGTTTTAGTTTTTTCGGCGGCGAAGCCGCCGTAATATGTAGCCCTTGGGTTTATAGGATTTATAACATTTAAATTTGTGGGAAATCGTCGATTTTTTGAGCAAACGGGAAGGTGGTGCGCTGGGGTGGGGATGCGCTATAGCGCGATTCAAGCCTGCATGATGTGCTAGAAAGATGAGAAGCACTGAGCTTGTTCAAAAATACTATAGGTACCCCCAAAACCAGCACTCCCATCGCACCCTCTTCCCGTTTGGCCAAAATATGGACGATTTCTCACAAATTTAGACTTGGGTTTATAGTATTTAGCCCTTGGGTTTATAGGGTTTAGCCCT
>JAOYMZ010080515.1:0-11491 GCA_025802335.1 Pinguicula primuliflora
CAGGCCAGGGCCTCTCCTGAATGGTGTACTGCTATGAAAGAGGAGTATGATGCATTGATTGCTAACTCCACGTGGTCACTTTGTCCTCGACCTACGAATCACAACATCATCCGGAACAAGTGGGTCTATAAAATCAAGACCAAGTCTGATGGCTCCATTGAAAGGTATAAGGCTCGACTAGTGGCTCGAGGATTTGAGCAAACCTATGGCCTTGACTATGAAGAGACGTTCAGTCCAGTGATCAAACCTTCCACTATCCGCCTACATCTATGTCTGTCAGTACAATTCAGTTGGCATGTTCGTCAGCTTGATGTCTCTAATGCCTTTCTCAATGGCATTCTTCACGAAGAAGTCTATATAGAACAACCAGCTGTTTTGTCTCATCTACCCACCCTAATTATGTCTGTCGATTGCATAAGGCTCTCTATGGCCTCAAGCAGGCCCCTCGTGCATGGTATGTCATGCTGTCCAATTGTCTTCTTGAGTATGGATTTTAGTGCTCACAACTGGATACGTCACTCTTCACATTTCATTAGTCAGATGTGCACATCTATATTCTTGTATATGTTGATGATATTTTGGTGACTGGTACACACCAAAATCTGATTGATGCCCTGGTTCGATACCTTGGGTCCCGATTCAAGCTTCATGACATGGGTGAGTTGAACCATTTTGTTGGGATGCATATAACTCGTGACAAGGAGTGTTTGCCCATTCGGCAAAGCAAGTATATCCTTGAACTATTGGACAGAACGCGGATGCTTGGTGCAAAGCCAATTTAGTCCCCCTCCTCCACAGACTTGCGCACTAAAGATTCTCAAGGAGATCCTCTCTCTCCTGCAGAGACAAGTGTATATCGTAGCATAGTAGGGGCTTTTCAGTATTGTACTCTTACTCGTTTGGAGATTGCATTTCCAGTTAATTAGCTGTGCCAACACCTATAGCAGCCTAACTCCACTCACTGCAAGCTACCAAGCAAGTGCTTCGATATCTTAAAGGATCAATCGATCATGGGTTGCTACTCACCAAAGCCTCATCCACTGATTTTAGACTTCAGGCCTTCTGTGATGCTGACTGGGCTGGAGATCGACATGATCGACGGTCCACTTCCGGATATGGTGTCTTCTTGGGCCTTAACTTGATATCTTGGACAGCTAAGAAGTAGGCTGTGGTTGCTCGCTCCAGCACTGAAGCAGAATATCGTGCGCTAGCCCATACTACAGCTGACTTGTATTGGATTCGGATGATCCTTAGAGATCTGTGTGTTCGGCTACCTCATACACTTACGATCTGGTGCGACAACATGGGTGCCATATCTCTAGCCTCAAATCCGGTTTTTCATGCTCGAACCAAACATATTGAGGTTGACTATCATTTCATTCGTGAAAAGGTGCTCAACAAGGACATTCAGTTGCAATACATTCCTACCAAAGACCAAATTGTGGACATCTTCACCAAAGGCCTAGGAACATCTCGTTTTCTGGATCTCAGAGACAAGCTAATGGTTCAGTCCTTACCCATTAGCTTGAGGGGAGGTGTTAGCGGTAATCAAGGCATGAGTGAATCAAGGAACTGATTTCCCAACCGATTTCCTTGTGATATGGTCAAACCTTAACAAACATAGAAGCATTGTATATGGAAAGAATCCTTGTAATTGTAAAAACTTGTCTATATATTGAAACCAATGAGGTAGAGGAGATTATAACCTCAAAGCCTCAATTCTCTACTGCTCGTTTTCTCCTTCTCCTTCTCAAGAACATCAGAAAGTTTTTCATTCATGGCATCATTCTTCCCAATTTTAGCCCACATATCAAGTCGGGAGGCTAATGGTAATATGGCAGGTCACACTTTACAGTTGTTCACGAAATAATTCCACAATGTCTGCGCCAGCGGTCCATAAGAAAATAGATGTTCTAGCGTTTCCAGAGCATTTGCACAAGACTCGGGTGAATTTACAAAAGTGGCATGGCCGGCGGCAATTGTATAACCACTGTCAGCGATGCCATACTGCCAGAGAATCAGATTAGCGAACATCAATTAGTACATGGTGTGACAATTCTACCAGATCTACAAGTGTAGACATGAAATTTTAAATCTCAAGTCTGTGTGAAAATCACATTGTTTGAGTGTGAAAATCGCACTGTTAGGGAGAACATTTTTAAGGAATTCAAGACTTGGTGGTGTTGATTGTTTCAAAAGCTCCTCATGGAAAATCTTCTTATCAGACTGTTGTATCTAGACTAAATAATTATCGTCCAGATTGGATAATCTGTATCGTTGAATTAAATAGAAGCAATAATAACTGTTCTAAATCTGATGGCCCAAATTACTGGTTTGGACCATAATCATTTAGTGGGATAATAAAAGCTCTTAGCTTCACATTATCTAACTAAGTGTCGAATATTATATTGTGCTCAATTTTTTTACTTGTGGCTACTACTAGCTACCACTGAGTAAAGAAATATTGAAGCCTCGAACAGCAGGCACCTGAGAAATGAAGCAGAGGAAATTTTGGAAATGGGCAGAATGATGGGGATGTGCTATGCAGGGAATGAGAAAGAAATCACAAAGGAACTGGAGAGGATGGACGTAAGACACAACAATTGTAATGGAATGAGGATAATAACTTATAATGTAAGGGGATTAGGGAGTGCACAGAAAAGGAGGGATATCAAGAAAATGTTAAGAAACAAGGAGATGGGCTTCGTGAAACAGTGTTGAGAAGTTTCTACCAGACTACATGGTTTGATGAGAGTTTTGATTGGGTGTATATAGGAACAGAAGGTGTATCTGGAGGGTAGTTATGTATATGGAATAAAGAAAAATTTATACGAGAAGAAATGTCGGGGAGACAGGGATTCTTGAAGTCTCGAGTAAATGTGGTAACGACAATAAAACCTCACATATGGTGAATGTTTATGGGGCAAGCGATCTGGAAACTAAGGTAGAGTAATGGAAGCAGATAGCAGAACGAATAAAGGAGAAACAGAATGATAGGTGTTTTATCTTTGGTGATTTTAATGTTATACTACATAGAGATGAAAGAAAGGATAGAAGACAGAGTAGTCGAGAAGAGATATTGAGATTTAAGGAATTTGTGCAGGAAAACCAGTTAGTAGACATACCTTTGAGCAAAAAATGGTTTACATGGTTCAGACCTTCAATGAGATCGATGAGTAGATTAGACCGCTTCCTGATGAACACTGAATGGATGGGTTCGAATTTGCAATGGTATCAATAAGATGGTCCACGTGATCACTATGATCACTACCCAGTGGTTTTGATGGGCAAAGAAGAAAACTAGGGAACAAAGCCCATGAAAGTGCTAGATGAATGGATGAAAGATGAAAGTTTCCTGGAAATGGTGAAGGAGGTGCGGGAGAATACAATAGTGAATGGATACAAAGGATTTATACTCAAGGGAAAACTGAGAGTGCTTAAAGAGGGTAGCAGGCAGTGGAACAAGGAGAAGAATAATCACACAGAAGCCACGATCAGAAGATTGAAAGAAAGGCTGCATAAAATAGAAAGTGAAATGGAGCAAGGGATTGGGGGAACAAGACAGCAAGAGGAGATGGAGAATGTATGGCAGGAATTGACACAGAGGCCGAAAATGAATGACGGCCTCTGGTTTCAGAAAGCAAGACTAGGATGGGTACAGCAGGGCGATGCAAATTCGAGGTATTTCTATGCCTATGTGAAGAGTAACGGGATGAGGAATATAATAGATGGAGTCTGGAGGAATCCTGAATGGTTATCGAAACCAGAGAATGTAAAGGAACATTTTAGACAGGTCTATGAGGGCAAATTTGCAGAGGCAAACATTCGGAGACCAAAGTTGGAGGGCCAAGGGGTGAGAAGACTGTCTAGACAGTCAGCTAAGATGCCGATAAAACAGTGTTCAGAAGAAGAAATTCTTGAGGCTATTGCTGATTGCAAAGGGAATAGGAGCCGATGACTGAATGGTATTAATTTTAATTTCATCAAGGAGTTCTTGCACATTATGAAACATGATATGGTGGAGACGGTGAAAAAGTTCTTCCAAAATGGCAAAATGGTAAGAGGGATTAATCCCTCACATATAGTGCTAGTTGCAAAGAAGGGCTCTCCACAGGAAGTGAGTGATTTTAGACCAATTACATTAGTGAATATAGCTCATACAAAGTGGTGATAAAGATCATGTCTAGAAGGATAATTGTTGGGATTTTTGGGCTCATGCCCAACCCAAGTCAAGAGCCCATTTATATAAGCCTGTCTTATGGCCCAAAAAGGGAGTACTTCTACTTCTTTCTATATTTTAGATCATATACACGCACTCACTGTCTCAGAAAATATAGGCCGAATGATGATTATCAGAGTTAAATGTTTTGGGCTGGGATATTGAAATTGAGCCCAAAATCTATTATTCTATTAATTTCCTACTTTGGGCCTTGGAAGCCCACAGCACATCACTATGTAGTTGCTGTTCGGAAACTAGGGCAAATATATACCCTTGGTCATGGGTCGATTACTTACTTTTCACTCTGTCGTTTGGCATCTCTCTCTTCGGGCAAATCTCTCTGCCCCGTTTACTCTCTTGGCTGTATACTCTCTGGCAGATCTCACTCTCTTGGCCGATTACTATATTGTCTCTCTTGAGATTTGACTCTTTTATACTTTGTCCACTGTTTCCAGCGATCTATTAGTGACGGCTATGCTTTTTCAGCGAAAGTCCAGCGTGTCCCTCGGTTTACGGCTCTGTTTCTGATGGCCTCGGAGAAGATCTACATACTACACACGAATCTGGACTCTAGTTCCAGATTCAAGATTTATACATCTGCATTTTGTTACTATCATTTTGATTTTCGAAGAATTGAGATTAGTTTCATTTTTATCTTGCAGATCCGGATTTCCTACGTTCCTACAGGTGGTATCAGAGCGAGGTTTCGGAAATTGGCGGATCTGCAATTTTTTAGACGAAATCATTATTGTCTTATACGAATTGTTGCAAGTCACTAGTTTGGTGATTTTGGTGTAAAATCAGTCCTGAATTTTGGATAGGAACCTTCTACTAAACAGGTTCTGAGTAAGTTTTCTGATTTATATTTTCAGCATATTTCCTAGGTTGTGCTTGTAGCATGTATTGGAATATATATTGCTTCTCATATTGTTGGGATTCGAATTTATTGCTTTGTGATTGTGGTACACATATTTGTATTAGTACTGAGCTTGCCGCTCTATATGATATTTGACTTAATTGGCATTCTGATTTTGTGTTGTTGTGAGTTGAACTATAAAAGACTTGATAACATTCTATATCTGGTGAGGAGTCTTTGAAAACATACTGCTTTTGACGATTAGGGTCTGATTTCAGTTTAAGTAGTAGAGCATTATTATATTTTGAATCTGATTATTTGTTAAGGATAGGCAACTAGAATGGAGTTTCCTATTTTTGATGATGAGTTGAGAGAATTCCTATTTGACTGTTCTAAATATAGTGATATTATAGAAAAACATGATGCAATTTTTGAAGAGATTGTTTTGGATTTCGAAAATACATTTTTAAATAGTGAAAAAATATGTTTAGATGAAGAGAAGATAGAATCTGATTTTTTATTCTTAATTGCTAATTTGCGTAGTGATGTATGTGTTGAGAATGTGATTAAGAGCATGTCTTGTGATAGGAAAATTTCCTCCAAAGTTACCACTGAGGTGGTGCTTGATGAGGATATTTCAAATTTTGAACTCTATGATGCACAACTTGAATATGTTTTTGGACACAGTTATGATAACAATTTCAGAATGGAAGTTGATACTTTAATATCTAAATTTGAGTGTGAATTTGGAATGTGATACATGCTAGAGGTTAGAAAGATTTTAGGGCTACATATTGGTAGAAGTGGTGAACTTTTGAATGCAAGTGGTTGTGCTTATTTTGGTTGTTTTTGTGAGGGTATGTGTTTACATGAGCCTTTAAGTAAATGTGATATATGTAATACATACAAGTAAATGCATTGATGTCAAGCTATGATATGCCAAGTAGTATTTGATTAGTGTTGGTAAGAACTTGATATTTTTTAGAATCTTGAAGTTGTTACTTAGGTACGAATTCTATGTGGAATATCTTGCTGTGTATTGACTTTGTTTTGCATGAAATGGATATTGAGCTTGGTCATGAGTCCAAAAAAGGTGGAGATTGTTGGGATTTTTTGGCTCATGCCCAACCCAAGTCGAGAGCCCATTTATATAAGCCTGTCTTAAGGCCCAAAAAGGGAGTACTTCTACTTCTTTCTATTTTTTACATCATATACACGCACTCACTACCCCGGAAAATATAGGCCGAATGATGATTATCAGAGCTAAATATTTTGGGCTGAGATATTGAAATTGAGCCCAAAACTTAATATTCTATCAATTGCCTACTTTGGGCCTTGGAAGCCCACAGCCCATCACTATGTAGTTGCTGTTTGGAAACTAGGGCAAATATATACCCTTGGTCATGGGTTGATTACTCACTTTTCACTCTGCCGTTTGGCATCTCTCTCTTCGGGCAAATCTCGCTGCCCCGTTTACTCTCTTGGTTGTATACTCTCTGGCAGATCTCACTCTCTTGGCAGATTACTCTCTTGGCCGATTACTCTCTTGTCTCTCTTGAGATTTGGCCTTATATACTTTGTCCACTATTTCCGACGATCTATTAGTGACGGCTGTGCTGTTTCCGACGAAAGTCCGGCGTGTCCCTTGGTTTACGGCTCTGTTTCTGACGACCTCGGAGAAGATCTACATACTACACACAAATCTGGACTCTAATTCTAGACTCAAGATTTATACATCTGCATTTTGTTACTATTATTCTAATTTTCGAAGAACTGAGATTAGTTTCATTTTTATCTTGCAGATCCGGATTTCCTACGTTCCTACAATAAGGAAGTTGATGAGAGAAATGATATCTGAAAATCAATTAGCTTTCATACAAAATAGGCAGATCACTGATGGAATTCTAATAGCTAACGAGGCAATCTAGGACATAAGAGTTGGAAAACAGAGTGCAATAATACTGAAAGTTGATTTTGAAATGGCCTACGACATGGTGAACTGGGGATTTTTGGAGCATATGAGCAGATTAATGGGCTTCCCAGGAAAGTGGATAAAATAGGTGAAGGAATGCCTCTGCACAGCAACAACGTCAGTTCTTGTGAACGGCAGTCCATCAAGGGAGTTTAAACAACAGAGAGGACTAAGACAAGGGGACCGCTTGTCCCCTTTCTTGTATCTAATTCTTGCACAATGACTGTTTACTCTGATGGAAAGGGCAGAGCATATGAAACTGCTGGAGCAGTCGGGATTGGAAGGGGTAGAGTAAAATTATCCTTTCTACAATACGCCGACGATACAATATTCTTTGGTAAAGGGATCATAAAACAGTGAAAGGGATCAATATAGTGCTCATCAGGCCTTAAAATTAATTTCAAGAAGAGTGTGTTGATTGGAATGAATATGGAGGAAGATATGGTGAATGAAATGACAAATTTCCTCAACTGGGTTGCCGGACAAATCCCAATTGTGTATCTTGGTTTGCCTATTGGGTCAAAGGAAAGACGAGGTTCTATGTGGAAACCAATCATACAAAACCTGGAAAAGAAGGTAGGAGGATGATGGAGATATAAAAACTTACCGATTGGAGGTAGGTTAGTGCTCCTCGGGTCTGTGTTATCCTCATTACCAATTTATTACTTCTCTATGTTCCTAGCTCCTAAGCACATCATACATAAGATTGAGTCTATCTTTAGAAACTACTTGTGGGGAGTGAGGGATGACAAAAAAGTGTGTGTTGGGTAGCTTGGACTAAAATCTGTCAACCTGTTGATAGGGGATTAGGGATTCGCAGGATGGAGGACATGAATAAAGCGATGTTTGCTAAATGGATAGGAAGAATGCTACAAGAAGAAGACACATTATGGAAGAGAATCATCGTAGCCAAATATGGGAGAGGGCAGGAGTTGGTAGTGGGGGAAAAAGGAGATGCAACATCAAAGGGAAGAAGTGAGGAGGTTAGACAGGAGGGAAAAAGGAATGTCTAAGCAAACAGTGTGGTGGAGGGAGATAAATAAAATGGCACGAGAGGAGTGGCTAGATGACATGATCAAGATTAGAGTGGGTGACAGAAGTAAGGTGAGATTTTGGGAGTATAAATGGATAGGGAATCGGGAACTAAAACTCTCATTCCATGGGCTATGCAGACTAGCTAGCAAGAGTGAAGGAACTATAAAGGACATAAGACTATGGAAAGGGGAAGAATGGAAGTGGAGACCTGAATTGCGAAGGGAGTTAAATGAATGGGAGAGGCTGGAAGAACAGAAACTCATAGACCCGCTTTCTAAAGGTTACCTGAAGGAACAACAAATGGATAGTTGGAGCTGCGATACAGACACAGGATCATGTGAAGTGAAAGAAGTAGTTAGACAGATCTTGCAGCAATCAACGTTGAACATGGAGGAGGAGATGATAGACAACATGACGAATGTGTGTAATAAATACATCCCGAGGAAAGTATCCGTCTTCGGGTGGCGACTACTGCGGAAATGGTTGCCTACTCTCCAAAACTTACAAAAAGGGGAATCGTACAGGAGTTGAGTGACTGCAAGTGCATCTTATGGCTGAAATGAAAAGCGAGGAGCACCTGTTTGCAGAATGTGGATCAACAAGAGAAGTGTGGAAACTAATAGCTGAATGGCTCCAAAGAACATCATATACAACGACGACAATAGGAAGATTGCAGCACTTTGAAGCGAAAAGGCCAAACACGATAAGTGCGAAGTTATGGATTATGATATGGCTAGCTGTTTGTTGGACAATATGGCTGATGAGAAATGAGCAGCAGTTTACAGGGAAGTAATTTGATCTAGTGATATGTTGGATGAGAATACAGGCAACAACATGGAAGTGGATAAAAACAAAAGTGGATAAAGGCTATGGCGGAAAGAAATAAATTCGTGTATGGGATTGGATTTTGGTTACAGGTACCTATCCCCTGCCTAATGGGTATATGTTAATCGTACAGAGGAAGGTGGCTTCTAGCTTGTAAATACAACTGTTTTAATTATAAAAGTTTTGCTTAACAAAAAAAAAGCTACCACCGATCGTTATCGAAATTGTGTGTACAGACGGAGAGTCTATACATCATAGATCAAAAGCTTCAAGTTATTTCACGGTTCCGGCGACTGCTGCCGAGAAATTTGTTGCACCTCTATATCCAACTTGTTCGTTGCACTTAAAACATATATCTAATTTACTAAAAAAAAACATATATCCAATTTGAGAACAATGGAGCACCTCTATACAAACTAAAGTTTGTTGCGTGTATATATTCAAGTTATCCGTTTAGTAGACAGAATAAGTTGAATACAGTGGGATAATATTGAATGAGATGAGAACATTTATCTTGTGATTTATAAGCAGTATGTATAACATTTTAGGATATAGTAAGGATTTTAAAATGTATGCGAATTTACTTATTTGTCTTTTATTCTTGATTTAAAAAATTATTCTTTATTAAAATAATAAAATAAAAATAATTAGATTTTTTAATTTTCCATCAATTCTTCATCGAGCTTGGAAATACTTCATATTTTCTGCTCAATTCGAAATATCCGAATCCGATACCCAATGGGAATCAGGTATTTTTTGGGATTTGTATAGTAAAATATATCTGAAAAATTTAGGTACCGATTCGATTATGGAGTTTCATTTCAAATTTGGGTCCCAAAATCCAAACATCTTAAAAATAAATAAATAAATAATAATTTCGATTCCTGGTATTAAGTAATCTAAACTCGATACTTTGATAAAAATTTGAAAAAAAAATATTACGAAAAAGCAGATAAAATTAAAATATATTAAAATAAAAATAGTATTATTTTGTAATTAATTTTTATAGTTATTCTTATAATTTTGTAAGGGATGGACAAATTATTAATTTCAATAAAAAAAATTTAAATTATTCAACTAAATTCCACCCTTTTCAATAGGAAATAATTTTTACATTTTTTCCCAAATTTTGTCATTTGACAAGCGAAAATATTTTCCTACCGTAGCCCAACATGTAATTTTTGATCATATATAGGCTTTCAATCATTACGATCAATTTTGACCATGAACTAAGATGAAAAGCTACCATTAGAAAATACCTACCAAAAAAGGCTACCATTTGAAAATTGAATACAACATTGTTCTACAAGAGAATTGGCCTAGATATTCCATCTAAAAGTAAATAAGGATATTAAGAATTAAAGATTAAGCAAGCTTCCTTCAATCCTCATTTTACGGTTGGCTTGTCCTTCTGATGTCATCAATACATCATTCCCACCCCCACCAAAGCAAATAACGATTACATGAACAAAAGAAACCAAAACCGAGTCGTACATATTAACATTCCAAGCTACGCTCACAAAATGCAAGATACGTAGCGTCTTTTTTTGTTAATTGAGAATAATTACGTAACGTATCATAATATCTGATAATCTTATAATATAAATAAAGAAGATCCCAATCCCCAAGATAGAGTCTATTTTCTAGGTATAGATGGACGAAATCAAGCAACAATTTTGGAAAACAAGTTTAAACTCGTAATGTTCTTAGAGATGTAAAAGTATGTCTTTTTTTTTTTGATGTAAAAGTATGTCAACATGAGTTTACATGAGGGATTCTTAGGTGCTCAATAATTAGTTGTGCTCAATTCTAATCTAAGTTCATTCATCTGGCAATCTGACGGTTCACATTAAATGTGTCATTTAAACCATTTTAAGTAATTCATTTAATCTCAGTCATCACATTACTAGAAGAATGAATTAGATTAGAATTTAGCACAACATTTATTCAAAGCACTTACACAGAATTCGTCTATGATTACATATCCCAAGTTCGAGATATAAAAACATATGAAACTGACATAAAAAAAACTTTGAATTCGGACCATTTCTCGATCTATGTGTGTCATCCTTGCGCAGAGGACCATGCTACCATCAAATTCAAGTTCATCCTTGAATTCTTGCAACACCAAATTCAAGTTCGCAACCGTTAGACTCTGTTCTACCTTTACCATTCCTTAGCTGACATAAAAAAAACTTTGAATTTTGACCGTCCTTGAAGATCTGGCTTGTACTTTCTTAGGCCACGATCTTCTTACGTATTCAAAAAAAAATTTAATTGAACGCGCCTCACGCCCTAGGGCAATATCCTGCGCAGGCAACCCCTTCTCACTAAGCCTTAGCTGCAATGGCCATTTTATCGGCAAACACACCCATGTGAGCATTGAATGCTCATAAGGAAAAGATGGAAAATTTTGGACGGTTGACGGAGAAGGAATAAAACGTGGGAAATGAATAGTTCACACTATTATTTCCACGCATTTTCTTCCCTATAAAAGGATATCCTCCTTCATTTGTTTCATCATCCCGAAATCTTCGAGTCTCGTTACAGAGAGAAATACTAGAGAGAAAAATAGAGAGTTTGA
>JAOYMZ010080526.1:0-11489 GCA_025802335.1 Pinguicula primuliflora
TCGCCTTTAGTTCCCCAAGCTACCAACAGAAACTTTATTCTGCAAACAACACTTCATACGTGAACATCAAAAGAGGGTAAAGTCAACAAAGATTTGAATCTTCAATGCAGAAATTTTCGCTACCCAAAATCAATATTTGAAACTTTAATGCAGAAATTGAGAACCGAGATCAAATGAAATTAATGGTAAACATGGGTAACAGATGTAGCAGACAAAATTGGAAAATTAGGTCAAATCTTACAATTTTCTTTGTATCCAAAGCATGGAGATCATGTGGAACAGTGGAGAGCGGAGAGATCGTGGAGATCAGGAAGGATGGGTGTGGGGTGTGAAACGTGGGATTGACTATTGAGATTGTAGCGAATCGTTGCGAGTGCGAGATCGGGATAAAAAATAATAATAATAACTACCGGATCCGTCTCATGCAAAAATTCCAACATGGGCCGTAAAATAGACCCGTCCGCCCACAAAAAAACATCCCAATTTTATAATGAAGAAGATATAGAGATGTGAGGTTATAATAGTATGTCACGTACCGGGAGGGACTTGTACAGATCCAGTGGCAAGGTTGGATGCAACAGTTATTGCAATAAAGACAGAGCAAGTCCAATTCCACATGACACTATTCCCTATCGCTGATTGCGATTGCCTTAGTTCATCAAAACATTCAAAAAATTGGTCCACACTGCACATGGATCATTAAAAGAACAAAGATTTTAGCAAACGGTTCAGTCAATCTACACAAAGATAAAGCAACATAAATGCCTTGATGCATTAGAAACCGAATAATTGGTTAGACATCAGATCAATGTGCTAACCAGCGAGCAAAATCTCCGGACGACCAAGAAATAAGTTGCAGCAATTACCAAATTGCACCTTCGGTACTAGTCCCCATGATTTATATAGGATAGTAACTTGATTAACATCAACATATAAATACTCAATGAGAAATAACAGTCTCAATCTCATAATTCTGCTTTGAAGCAGATGATTTCTTCTTAAAATACTTATCAGGAGTACTTCAAAAAATATACAAATAAAACAACACCAACCTTGCCACAAAGTCTGGTTCTTCATCATTTATGTCTTCCTCTCTTCTGCTCACCCAATCAGATATAAGATGGGATTCGGATAAAATAAAACTCACTGGTTCTTTATGCATCAAGAATGAGCTGGATACAAAGCCCTCACTACAAACCGATTCCCGGCCAGAAGGATGCAGGCAAGAGTTTTGAGCCGTAAAATAATTTGAAGGTGAGGAATAAGCTTGACCTTCACTCTTCTAACCCAGGCCCTTGAACATGTCCCCAATGACGACGAGGTATCCTATGGTACTAGGTTGGAGCCGGAATTCTAGAGGCTCAATATGAAGATCAGCGTCGACTTTGCTGATGTCTAATGAACTGTTTTTCCAAGGTAAGCTCAACTTAAGGCTCCCTGAGAAACCCTCTTTCTCTCCCGAAACAAGAGTAGTCCTGTCACCAGAAGAGCGCCATCCTATGCCATCGGTTGCCTCGGGAGATGATAGATGATCAAGACAATCCATATGGATTAATTCAACCACAGCTCCATTAAATTTTAGAAAGTTCGTTAGTCTGCTTAAACCAAGAAAATTATGCATTGAACCAAAACTACTACATGAATGATCATCAAAAATCTGTGTTCCACATTCTACTTCCCTGATACGCAACGCCAACATTCTGTCTAATCCTTTCTTATCTCCTTCCTCCATACACGGATCAAATGCCATAATTAATCCCCGAACTTTAACATGGAAGCTAGTAAGCAGAAACTTTATCAATTTGGCAATGGCTTTAACTCCTTCGTGAATTTCAATAGAAGCATTTGCCATCCGATTACTACAACTCTCTTCATCTGTTTTTAATCTGATATCATGACTATTTACACTGTCAGGATTTTTTTTATTGTTCAGGCATGGTTCATATGCATCCAGGTAAGCCTTCGCCTTGCGAGGAGAAAGAACAATCTCCACTTCGTCTAACTCAACTCGGCACCCTCCCTCCTTCCACGGCATGGTTACCATTAACGATCCAATGGTGCCCTCTTTCACCAAAGCTCCTGTCGCTCCAAACTGAAGCACAATAAAATCAGCAGAAATCAGCGGAATCATCCCAGAATTAAATCCGTCTCAAACTAAGCCGTCAATCAGATGGTTTTTACTAACCTTCTCGTTTAGATAATCAACATTTAGCGCAAGGTCCGATAGCTGAATCGTACCAGCCCCGAGCTGAACATCGAGCTGATCAAGATCAATATCTCCCAGTATAAACTTCCCCAATTTCTTCTTCAACAGAAACTGGCAAAGCCGTTTCATCGCCAACCGAGAGAATAATGCCTCGGTGGACTTCTGTGGCTGGTATTGGAGGATCTTTGCTGTCTTTCCCTAATTTCTTCTTTGGCTGGTGTTGAAGGATCTTTGCTGTTCTTGTTCTTTTTTTGGGTTTGTTCTTGTCCAGTACCGGTCTTCCAAAGATCGGGATTTCTTAATCTTTGTGATTAAGAATTTTAATCACGACCGGACTTTGGAAGACCGATATTTGAATATACCGGACTTTGCAAGACCGGACAGCTCTACCGGTCTTTGGAAGATCTATATGTGGCATTTTAAAAAATGGGGCCAATTTTTGTGGCACAACCAAAAATTTCCCATTTATAATTGTAGTCATCACATTTTGTTTTGTTTATTTTTGAAAAAAAGACAATTTTCATTCCTCAAAATTATTTGCACCTATCATTATTGATTTGCATAACAACAGTATTTTGAGCATAAGTGATTCATAGCTATACTTCACTGCTATGTTCTAGTTTCATGCACCTAATTTACATGGTGAGATTTTTTTTATTTAGGTAAATGGGAGAAATACTCTCGCTCTTCCCCAGTATTCAAGAGTTTTTTACACTTCCGGCACCCTAGATTAGTCATGTATGTGCCGGGAGGACGAGCTTTCTTCGTACTTTGTTTCTCTCCTTCCATAGATCCCAGAAAGTTGCTTGCCAAATTGATTTCCAGATTCCTTTCTTACCTAGCCAACAACTATCTTCATGTGATTGGTGAAGTGTTCCATCGCAGTTTCACAGGCAGGTTCATGAGGAACGCTCACTTGCACCATCTATTTACTTCTTGTCAGACATCTTGAGCGTGCTCACAGAGAAAGAATAAGTGCATAGCTGTTTCTTGTTCACGTCCCCACCATACACATCTTGCAGCTAGTAGATCTATCAGCACACCTCTGGCTTAAAATTTATCCATTGTTGCAATCCATCCAGACAGTAGTTTCCAAACAAAGAATTGGATCCATTTCGGAGCTATTTTCCCCCATGTTGTAACCCGATCACTTCTATCCATGTTGCCGAATTCCTGCAAAGATATAGCTTTGTTCGCTAAGCTAAACTTACTGTATATTTTCCAATACCTGCAGGTTTCCATTTCCAGACGTCTCGTTCTGTTGAAGGTAGAGTTGGATCCTGTATAAGATCAAGCAGCATTTGTATTATGTCGCTTTGCCAATCTCTTAGAATTAGAACACATCTGAGCTACTTGAGCTTTGCATTGCTTGTGTCAGGGATTCACTCACTGTCGCATTCTTACTTATAGATAGCTTGAGGAGGTCGCTAAAAAGTAGTGCAAATACTACCTCCCTTGACCAGTTTGTGCGCCATAGCGCACTTGCTCCATCACCAATTTCATTTCTATGTTTTCCACAAACCATTGTTCTTTGCCGATACATTCCAGATATCCAACCACACTTTTCATATCTTGTCTGGAGTAGTCAGCAGGTTTATGTCAGCCATCTAGTCTCTATCAGCAAAATACTTGCCCAGAATGATTCTTCCCCATAAGCTCTCTAGTTTAGCTTTTAGTCGCCATGTCCACTTGGCTAGCAGGGATGTGTTCATGATCCTTAGATCCTTAATTCTCAATCCACCTGCTTGTTTTTCCTGACAGAGATGCTCCCACTTAATCTAATGGATCAGTCTGTTTTGGCTTGATTACTTCTGCCATAGGAATTTGTTCATGAGTCTGATCATGGCTTTGATCACTTTCTTTGGTGCTTTGAATAAAGATAGGAAATATATTGATAGGTTTGATAACACTAACTGTATCAATGTTACCATGCCTGCAAAATTGAGTAACCGATTGTCCCACTTCTCTAATTTGCTTTTCATGTTCTTCAGCAATACATCTTACATCCTGTTCTTCCCGGATAATCGCCAATAGGAAGGCCTAAGTAAGAGAAAGGCAGACTTCCTTCGGTACAGCTCATTGTGGTAGCAACCTCTTCAAATAATTTACTGCTCATATTCAGGCCATATACCTGACTCTTCCCAAATTTGATCGTGAGACCCAAGAGTAGTTCAAATATATGCAGTATGGTTTTGATTGTCGCTGCATTTCCAAGTATTTCCTCTACAATAATAAAGGCATCGTCTGCAAACTGAAGGTGAGATACCCTCACTCCAGCCGCATTGGAACCCTCCAATATATGAGCTCACTAGCTTGAGCAGCATACTAAGACCCTCGAAAATGGTTAAAAATAGTAAAGGCGAGAGTGGATCTCTTTGTCGGAGGCTTCTCTGCCGATGAAATGTTTCCCCCAAACTACTATTTATCAGCACTCCAGCATGAGCAGAGGTAGTGCAAGATTACATCCAACTCAACCATTTTGCATTGAAACCAAGCTTTTGTAGCATTCGATGAAGAAATTGTAACTAACCTTGCCGAAGCCTTGGTGAAATCAACCTTGAACAGTATCAATGGCTTCTTTAAGCTTTTGTAAGTATGTAATATCTCATTTGCCACTAGAACTCCATCCAAAATCTACCGATCATTAAAAAATTGGATTACATGCTTGCTATTAGTGTGTTTAGTGTCAGGCTGAATCTTCTTGCTAGTATTTTGAAAATATTTTCTAAGCACTACTTATAAGGGATATCGGATTGTATTGGTCGTGACTCATTGGACTCGTGGTAGGAGCAAGGGTAATAAAAGTAGTAGCTAACCCCTTACTATATGTCCATCCAAGAAGAACTCTGACACAAAATTGATGTAATCCTGCTTTATAGTATCTTAGTTTTTTGAATAAAATAGAACAAAAAACTAAGATTGCTCAAAATAATTGTACTCAATTGAGTACAAACACTTAAACAGTGTCGTTTAGCATTGATTTGTCAATTTTTTTCAAACGATACTATTTATGTGCCTGTACCCAATTGAATACAAGTATTTTGAGTAAACCTAACATTTCTCAAAATAAAAATTGAAACAATCAGCCTCCAAAAACGTTTGAAGTAAATGTAATTTACCTTGGAATAAAATCTCTCCCCCCCTTGAGTTAAAAATTGATAAATTACTCGGTTTGCAAAAAAATGTCTAACGCGTCACCTATTAAAAAAAATAATTACCATTTACCGGCAGGCCGCAGCACAACGGAACGGACTTCACTGATTCCTAAACCTAATTTTACTCGCTCTCTGGGTTCCGCTCTCTTTTCTGTAGCACACGCGACACAACTGAACCCAGTTGATTGAATTCCCTTTCCAGCTTGGATTGTTCTCCCACAGGTGCGAATTTCTTTCCTGCATCTACTTATTGCTCTGGTATTGTTTTTCGATGGTAATTTACGGCGGAATCAGTAGTAGAATGGATTTTACATGTTGATGAAGATGGTGAGAATTAGCTATTAGTTGGAATTGTTCTTCGGTCTAGGGGTTTGGGCCTGGGGGCAATAATGAAAAGCCGATCGCATCGTCCTCCGGTGTCTGAACCCCGCCACGATGACTGGGTTGATGGGTCATGGACTGTGGATTGTATCTGCGGTGTGAATTTCGACGATGGTGAGGAGATGGTTGATTGCGATGAATGTGGCGTGTGGGTACACACTCGCTGTTCCCGCTATGTCAAGAGTGAAAAATCTTTTGCTTGTGATAAGTGCAAGAACAAGAATAGTGTCAGTGGCGGTGGGGCGAGCAGTGGGGTTAGGAATGACAGTGAAGAAGCGGAAGTGGCGGAGTTTCTTGTTGAGTTGCCGACCAAAACGATGCTGGATACTCCGAATCCATCCAGCGTATCTTCGCGCAAGCCGTTTAGGCTTTGGGCTAACATACCAATGGAGGAGAGGGTTCATGTGCAAGGGGTCCTTGGTGGGGAATCTAGTTTCTTTTCAGGGAGCAAAATGTCTTCAATTTTTGGTCCTCAATTGTGGGAGGCTACCGGCTACGTTCCTAAGAAGTCTAATTTTCAGTATACTGAATTTCCGTGGTTTGAGAATGATAAGGCTGAGGAAAAGAAAGTGGAAGAGATGGACAAGAAGGGTGAAGAAAATGCCAAACAAGTTACTAATGGTGCCGGGGTTTTGCTGTCTTTGTTGAAGGATGACAAAATTTTCCCTACTTCCCGTCCCCAGGCTACTTTTATGAACTCTGGAAAGCGCAAGAAAGAGCAAATTGCTATACTGAAGCGTCAAATTGAGAAGAAAAAGTTGAAGACCGTTGAGAAAGAGGGGAAGACTGAAAATCAATTTGTTCAGGATTCTAAAGCAGGTGAATCAAGATTCATCATGTTATTGTATTATTGTCTCCTTCCGTTAGTGACTTTTTTTTGTCACAGTCTTGGCCAAATTTACCAATTTACAAGTTTATATGACTTATAAACCATGTTTTTCTACCTACCCACCAGCTTCAAGTGATGCAAACTTTTCTCGAGGTAAAGGCTCTGAGGTTGCTTCGAGCATTGATCTTCAGTCCTGCAAAGATGGTCTTTCTGTTCATCGACCCGACAGCCTGGGTGAATGTGCAACCAACTTAGCTTCAAATGAGCATGGTCTGGACCCCACACTTGGAAATAACGTTTCAGCTGATGAAATATCGAGGGCAGAGAATGGACGGCATGAAATGCATGTGGTCCTCAAGAACTTATCTAAAGTTAACAATGACTTGGAATTGGTCACGAAGCCTACTGAGAGAATTACTGTGAAAGTAGAGGTATGTATTTCGATCTCCACCTTCGTACAATGATTTTTGCATCCTACAATCCCACTATATAACCTTAGTTTATGGAGGCTTTTGGTGAGATCATCATTCCTTTACTAAAGGATAGACGCTTGTCTAGTGAAGGAACATTTTATCTGGTGATATTAGCTTATTTTCTTTGCAGTTTATGCTTATAACTCGATCCCTCTGCCTTCTTGCTCGTAGTTACGATTATGGAGTCACAACCTAATAAGGCTGCACAGTTTGATTGCTATATCATGCATATGGTTGAAACTTATACTTATAGATTAATTTGCAAGGCATGCCATTTTCATGTCTTTGTTATTTAATTATGTGTCCTCTAAGGCAGTAGCCATTGGTTTATGTTCGTACTTGTTAAGTATTCTCGTGAGCACCAATCTTGTATTGTTCGTAATTTTATTTCCTTACGGGTACATGCTTTGCAATGTCATCCTCTGCATTAGGTTTATGTAGAAGCAAATACGGTTTGTGAGGAAGAGTACTTTTATGAACATGAATCTTGCCAGAATAATGCCACTAGTTGCTCCTTCTTTGGTTTTACATTTCATAATTGTGATTTTCAACATTTTGATTCGTGGACAACATATGTTGATAACTACCTAGAAAATATACTCTTTAGATAGACTGAGTGAACTTATATTTTATTCCTAACCTCTGTTTGCTGGTAATTGTAATAGGCAGCTTCGTTTGTTCCAATTTGCTTGATTTTATATAATTACCTTTGGATGTTTTGTATCCCGTCATCGTCATCATTGTCATCATCATATAACTAGCAGATATTCTACATCTGGAGATAATCTTATCTGGTTGACCAGGGTAATTCAAATTCATTATTAGGTTCCTCAAGACAGTGGTTATGCTGGTGGTGATGTTCTAGGGCCTACTGCAAGTGTAATAATTGGTCCACTAGATAAGGAACCTTTGACTATCGCAAGAGCTGAATTAATTGAGGACAATCCAGAAATTGGCATGGCCATTAGACGGCCTAATAAGAAACTGAAAGGTGAGCTGGTTGATGATGGTATAAAGAAAACTAGAGTTGAGTCATTACCTGTGGAAGCTGTGAAGTTGAACAGCATGAAAGCTACCACTCGGTGTGTCGTAGCTTGTGCTATCGGTCAGGCTGGACAAGGTAAAGTGACTGATGCACCAGCTATGAGTTCTGAGTTAAATGACTCCAAGTTTCTTGATACAAGCAAAAGCATAGCTGTTGGTCATGCAAGATTAGACAAATCTGATGCATCACTTGACAATCTGTATGCAACTACGGAAGAGCCTATAGCATCAGAATTTCCTTTGGGGACTAGAAAAATGACCCCTGGACTTGAACATGATTCGGAAGTGGGTGAAAAGCTGCTTAAATCGAATGACACAATTAGAAGCCATTCAACAAATTCGTGTGATAATAAAGTAGTTGTTGCTTTGGTGGAACCGTCTTCAACATCAGGTATTGTGGTGAAATCATCTGATAAGCACATTGCGACGGATGCCAAAAAACTTTCTGTTCAAAGCAGGCACAAGGAGTTGCCTGAAGGCAATATGGGGACTCGAAAACAAAATGTTTTGCCTGATACAGTTGGGCATGATGGGAAATGTGGAAAGCCAAGGAAGTTTGTGAAAGAATCTCCCAGGTCGAGCTCTCTATCAAAAACACCAGACTCAACTAAATTTTCTCATATGTCTGATTCCAAGAGACTTACCTCTGATTCAAAGGATTTCAACATTCCTTCTTCGAAGTCAATGCCGAATGCCACAACTGTTCGTTTTTCAGGTGAGGGTGTCAGCCCACAGGTTGAGGCTGCTCCAAATTCGCGGAATAAAGATGTCGTGTTGGCAGAACCTGGCAAAGGTGGAAAATCTTACCGGGTAGGTACTCAACCATCAGCACGAGGCAGTGTGAGTGTGACCTCGACTACTCCTGCATCGCCAAAAATACCTGCAGCCCTGAGTGATGAAGAGGTAAAAAAGCATAATTTAATACTGTTTCTCCAAGTTTTACCATAGAAGATAACTCCGTAACCTTACAAGAACTGCCACCTGCAGCTCGCTTTACTCTTACATCAAGAGCTCAATAGTTCTCCAAGAGTCCCTAGAGTATCACGGATGCGTCATGCTGGCAGTTTACCTCAGTTAACATGTCCTAGTGCGGTAAGCATGCTGGTGAAGCGAACGTTTAGTGGAGGAAAAGACCATAATGTGGTATGCGTGTATCACTTGCGTCTTTGCACATCTTTCTGGTCATTTTTTTAGCATTTTGAATCAATATGTTGAATCTCATATTAATGAAATTATTAGACTTCCAGAAAGAAGAGCAAGGATTTATCAGGAGAAGGCCCACGTGGTTACGGTGTGGATAGCCGTGAAGCTAAGAAGATGGAGAGAAAGCCTGCATCCTTGGATGACAGAAGGCAGGATTCTGGTTGCAGCACATATCACCTTTCCCAGGAAGCTGATTGTGGTCCGGTTAAAAATGTGCAGTACACGAAGAAAGCAAGTGGGACCAGCTTTTTATCATCTGATGCTAATGGACAAAATGCATCGGCAAGCTGTCCCCCCACCAGGAATGCTTCTGACGATGACCCAAGGATGATTGGGTGTCAAGAACAGCATACGTTACCTGGTTTGTGCTCTTTGAGGAATAAATTTTTTTTTTGGATGAATTGCTAGCTGACATGATTATCGCCTCACTGTTCAATTTTTAAGGTCTGATTGCTGAGATTATGAGGGAAGGCAAACGCATGACTTATGAAGAGCTATGCAATGCAGTTCTGCCAGTATGTTTGTCTATGATAAGTTGACCTTTTCTTGCTACATATTAAAATAAATTGTTCTCCTATAAATTTGTTACCTTTTCTATATGTTCTGTAGCATTGGCCTCACCTGAGAAAACATAATGGGGAGCGTTATGCATATTCGAGTCACTCCCAGGCTGTACTTGATTGCCTGAGGAATCGAAGTGAGTGGGCTCGTTTAGTTGATCGTGGTCCAAAGGTGTGTTTATGGATTCCCCATCAAGTCCCTCCTGCTTCTTCCCTCCCCTTACTCATTTTATATTCGAACTACCGCACTCAATCCACACACTCACACGTTTGCAAAATTGCCTTATTTTGGTGAAATGAGTTGGTAAGGTATATAACGGGCTAAAACCAATTAAATGAAGTTAGGATTATGTTCGACTTTGTAATGGTGTGACTATTCCTCTACAAAAAGAATCCCAATTATTGTTACCTCAGATGGCTTAAGTTGCCACCTTTACCAACCCTAAAGCTTGTCCCCATGTAAACCCAGAGGGGGATATGCGGCACCGCTTTTCCGCACCTCAATTGCACCATTTGCACTGTGAGCGCACACACACACTAACACGGGTGTGGGTGTGTGCAGGCAAAGCGGTGCATTTGAGGTGCGGTTTTGCGGTGATCATTTCACACATACAATACAACCCCCACCTCCACCCCCACCCCATACTATGCTGGATCTTTTCAATTAATGACTGAGATGCTTCTGTTTCAGACAACTGCAAGTAGAAAGCGGCGCAGACTTGATGCTGATTCCTTGAGTATTGAGTCAGAGGAGAATGATGATAGTATAACAAAAAACGCCAAGGATGTTGCGAGCACTAGTTTTAAGTCGCACCAGGAAGACTTCCCAAAAGGTAAGAGGAAAGCAAGGAAACGAAGGCGACTTGCGTTGCAGGGAAGAGGTCTAGTGAGGAGGAGGAGGAGGACAGATATTGTTAGTGATGAAGATAGTGAATCCTTTTCTAATTCTATTGGAGATAGTACGTCCAGCGAAGAGGAGATACAGGGCGATGGCACATCTGCTGTGGGGAGTGATGCCTCAACCAGCTCAGACGATGGCCGATGAATCCTCCGCCCTTGTCGCGCTGAACTTATCAAGCAACTGCTCTGGGGATTATGTTTTCTGCATAATCAGTAAACATGTGTAGTGTGTAGCTAGAGGACTACAGATTTCTCTTTTCTGGTCAGTGTGCCTTGGCCATTAGTAGTACTCTGCACAAACTTTATGTTGCATTTGATGCACATAGGGCTAGCCTTATTGTATATATATAGAATTAGACTGTGGTGTGGTGTGTACCTCTTCGTGTACATGTATAGATTGATCATTGAGTACCATTAGATGGGGATCGAAACTAGGATATACTTTCCTAATTCCGTTTTTTTAAAATAGGATTCTAATCAATTCAACACGTTAATGATTTTTGTAGTGGTTTTTTATTTGCAAATTAATACAAATCAGTGCTCTAAAAACATTGAGCCATTTCTAGGTGGTCTGTTGTCCAGTGATTAGACGGTCTAGATGTACGTATAAATGGCTTAAACGAGTCTTTGGCGACACTTGGAGGAAGAACTATTGTGATTAAATTTATTTCAAGATCTATCCCACCCTATTATTAATTTATTTACTAGGATAATATCCGTGGCTGACGCCACCCTCAC
>JAOYMZ010080537.1:0-11489 GCA_025802335.1 Pinguicula primuliflora
TTTCTTTCTCAACCAATCAGCTTTGGTTTAGTCGGAACATGTCGTTTCATGAGTAAAAGAAGTGGAAAACTTAAGTTTACTTCCCTGGCTTTATAATATAGATGGTAGTTCTACCTCAAATTCTGCAGGCATTGGAGAAATATCCAGGGATGCAAATGGAGCAGTTATACTTGCGTTTCATGCTCGAGTTTTGCAGTGTTTGGCTATTGAAGCCGAAGTGGATGCACTCCTGGTTGGCCTCACCCTTGCTACACAAAACGGCTTTATGCACCTAGAAATCCACACCGACTCCTTGATCTTAGTGAATGGTATTTTGTAGGTAGACAATTCCTTGTGGGTTGTTTGCCAGAAGATCAGAGCAATTATATAACGAAAGATATGCCTTCATTCATGCCAGATCAAACATTGTTTCCGCGAAATCAATAAGGTGGCAGATGCATTAGCCAAGAAGGGCAGTGAACCAATGAACGAAACAATCATCATTCAACACCAGCTGCCTGAAGAGATTCAACCTCAGCGAGATTTGCAACAAACCTATAACAGGAAGCGCAAACCACCTAGACTACATTCATAGCTACAAAATGTCTAGATTTATTGTTTTTCTTGTAAAAGGGGATATATGACGTCATACTCTTTCCTCCCTTATGATTTTCCCTGCCGGGGGTTTGCCAAAGTGAGGTTTTAAGGAAGTGGGCATATATTATTCCAAGTCATTTCGTTGGAAGTGTCATGAGTTGACAATGTAGGTGTTTGCACCATTTTTTTCCATTAATAAAATCCAAAATTTGGGCCAAAAAAATAGTACAAAATATGAACATTAATGCAAAACATGAATAAAGTTTCTCAAAAATGGATGATTATTGCAAAACAAGATGAATAGTAATATAAAACAAGGTGAATATTACTATAAAACAAGATGAATTCTTCCAAACCTTTAATATACCCAAAATCGCACAAAATAAACATCAATCAACACGTTGGTTGCTGCAGATCATTCAAGAAGCTAATACTTTTATCTTACCACACAAGCAGTAGTAAAAAGATCATCAGGAATGGACAAATAAAAAAAACATGCTCCTTAATATATGTTTGTTCTTAAGGAAAAATATAGAATGTAGTAAAAAGAAATACTCTCCATGTGGATATATCTAGAACCAAGGGAGAAAGAAAAAAAAACTCGCATAACACCCACTCAGAAGCTCGAAAGAAATCCTTATGTTGCTCTAGCTGTGCAAGTTGGAGGAGGAGAATAAAACACAACGCAAATTGGTTGTCACCAAGTTAGCCAATCACAACTAATTAATTTTGATTTAATTTATTTATTTCAGTCATATATTTTATATTACATATTCTTGATTTCTCGTAAAAGGCACTGACATAATAGATTGTAATTAATATAGAATAAAATATTAATTATTTCCACCTCAAAACCTATATAAACTAATATATAATGAATAATTAGATTAAAAATAAATATAAATTACAATATGATGCAGGTCAGATCGGGTCCAGATGTTGAACACCAAACCCAGACCTACATAATCACAGGTCGGATCGGACCCGCTTTGTTCCGGGTTGGTTTCGGGTCTCCCCGCCGGGTAAGGAAAAATTTGCCAACCCTATATTCGGGCTAAACATTACAACGAAAATCACATAAAATAAAAGGTGAACAGTTGAGTTCCCATTTTGTTTTCGTATTCAATTAATCACTGTAGTTATTCTACAACATTGCACAATAATTTCTTAATCCATGCAGAAGAGTATGAGGATGCGAGAGTCACACCCTCCATTCGAAAAATGTCATTTACCTCTGGGTGATTAGAGTGGTGGCTTTCTTATTTCTGGAAATCAACCGAAGAAGTCAAAATCTTATTATTCTAGTAAAGGTAACGAAATACAAAAATTTCTTCTTATCGAGACTGTACAAATCCAGACTAAATGACTATCCATCAGACCAGTAATCTGGCTGTCGGATTAAATTGATGCAACAATAATTGATGCAAATACGACAACCCAGATTACCGGTCTGGAGGATTCAAGGCGATTCTAAGAAGCTTTGAATTGCTTTTTGGGTTAAAAATCGATTTTGAGAAAAGCAGCCTGGTTGGAATTAATCTAGCAGAGTCTGTACTTGAGAAAATGGCCAAGTTTCTGAATTGTTGAGTGGGGAAACTGCCTTCTACATATTTAGGCCTTCCTGCGGGGGTAAATCCAAGAATAGGCTCAACTTGGACTCCAATGGTTGAAAAAATACATAACACACTACAGAGATGGGAAAACAGATCACCTTCTGTTGGAGGGGAGAAGTGTTTTCATTAATTTAGTCCTATCTACTCTTCCATTCCACTATATGTCGTACCTTAGAACTCCTAAGGTTATTTTAAACCAACTAGAAAAAATCACTAGGCAATTCTTTTGGGGTGAAACGCAAAACAGGAAGAAGGTTCATTGGGTCTCATGAGATAAAATCTACTTACCTAAAGACAGAGGGGGGTTGGACATCAGGAACTTAACTGATTCTAACAAATTTTTGCTTGGAAAATGAGGTTCACATGTTTTATTGCAAGAAAATAATTTGTGGATACGAATTCTCATATCCAAGTATGCACAAGAAGGAAGATTGCAAATTGGTTGCATGAGTGAACTTGCAGAACCTGACACAACTCACAACAGGCTGAGAGGAAGAAGAAGAGGTCCCGACTCACATTCATTCTGGTGGAAAGACTTACAAGAGACATTAGCAGAAGATTGGTTCGTGGATCAATGAACAATCAAAGCTGGAGACGGAAAAACTAAAGAGTTTTGGACTGATATTTGGGCAGGAAACCAGTGTCTGTCACACAAATTCCCAAGGCTATTCAGGAAGACAAAAACAAAGACATGCACCATTGCTCAACATGGATCATGGCAGGACAATTTTTGGAGTTATGAATCGGATTGGAAGAGAAAGCAAGACTCCTTAGAAAGAGCAGATTTACAAGATCTCATAGTCCTTGTTTCTACTGTCTTATTAGAGGAAAATGTAGTAGATCAATGGGTATGCAAAGCAGAGAAGCAAGGCACTTACACAACAAAAGAAGGCTACAGGTACTTGTCAGACAAAATCTCGATGCACATTTGGAGGATGAAGCAAGATAGACTCCCAACATAGCAGAATCTGAGTCACAGGGGCATAATCACTGATTGACAGTCATGTTTCTGTGTTCACTGCGAAAATCTGTTGGAATCGTCTGATCATGTATTTTTCGAATGCAATAAGGCGAGAGATACATGGAATCACTTACTCAGGTGGCTTAATCTGCCAACACCAGTATCCAAAGGGCCAACGGAAGATGAATTTAACGACAGCAAACCTGGTGGCATCGATATGAACATCTGGACAACAATATTGTCCATAACAATCTGGCATATTTGGAGGAGAAGAAGCCACAATCAATTCAACGGAGAAAACCTCTTGATCACAAGCATCCTGCGCACTATACACTTTCAGGTTTGGTATTGGTATAAGCAGAAAACCAATAAGAAGAACATCATTTTTGTGCCTGTGGAAATGTGGCTACA
This sequence comes from Pinguicula primuliflora, assembly GCA_025802335.1. Classification (NCBI taxonomy): domain Eukaryota; kingdom Viridiplantae; phylum Streptophyta; class Magnoliopsida; order Lamiales; family Lentibulariaceae; genus Pinguicula; species Pinguicula primuliflora. The sequence goes on from JAOYMZ010080537.1 coordinate 3,562, forward strand.
TAACTTGATTTTAATTCTACCGGGCCTCTGAATCTTAAGCCACGAAAGGCCTTTGTAATGTAAAGTTTTTTTTCAATATTATATATATAATTTCACTTTTTCAAAAAAAAAAAATCTTCTTCAATCTACTTCGACCCACCTTGAATAGGGCTTTTTTGTATTTTCACTAGCTTTAAGGCCTGTTTTGCACGAGGTGATTATGATTCTAATTGTACTTATAAGCATCTTTTTAAAATAAATGAATGTTTTAGGTAATAAAAGTACTAGTGTTCTTTTTTTAGAACATCTATCTTCTTAAAAATAAGCATCTCATGGAATACTTTTTTCATTCTTAAAAATAAGCATGTCATTTTTGTAATAATATTAAAGTATAAATATATTTCATGACCAAATTAACCTTCTTCAATACATATATATATATATATACATATTAATTCCTTCTAAAAATCAAAATATAATATTCATACAAATTCATTCGATTTTAATCCACGCATTCATTTTTTTTCATATTTTATATTCTTTCTAAAAAATAAATTTTAACTCACGTAATGATGCAATATTAAAAATAAAAACTGACACAATGATATCAAAATTTTAAAAAAAATCACAAACAACCGAAACATACAAAAAATACTCATGCATGATAATTTACGGTAAAGATATTAAAAAAATATAAAATTAGCAATAATATATGAATGTGTATTTGCAAGGTCGTAATCTTTCAAACACACGAATTAAATTTAATTAAAAAAATGAAGGTTATTTTAGTTGTTTAATATTAAATTTTTTTTATATAATTAACACATAATTATTTTTAAGTACTTGTACAAAATACCACTAGTTTTATAAATAAGGAGAAATATGAGAAAAAATAGTAAAAAAATACTAGCAAAAGTAATATTAATTTTGAACAAAACAGGACTTTAATTATATGGAAAAACAACAATAATGACCTCTCTTTTTGTCCAATGAGCGCATCCCATTGTAGAAGTTAGTGCTGAGCGTGTACCCGAGCGGGGCCCGCCTCCGTCACGCGCTCCGGTGCACCACCTTCTGGCGCAAGCCCATGTTTTGAATATCATTTGCGCATGCTTTTGGGGATGTAATGAACACTTACACAAATGAATGGCGTTTGGCGTGGCGCATTCTAATTATTCTCTTCGTATCTTGCCTATAAAACAGCGCAAGCATTACCCAAAGTATTCTCCAACTCTCCCATAAATCGAAACGAATCTTTCTTGATTGCATTCCATTCCTCGGATTGTACTGCAATGGGTGAAGCTGTTGAATTCTTACCTTACAGCAATCACATGATAACAGGGCAAACTCAGAAGGAAGAGGATTCATGGTTTGAAGAAGAGATTGATTTGGATCTCAAGTGGTCGTTCGCATTGAACAGGTACTATGTACATACACAAAATTTTCAAATCCGACTCTATGTACCGAATCCTAATTCTGTCCGTTCAGTGTTGATCTGATGCCTAGATCACTTAAGTTAAATGAGTGTAGTTGATCCGACGGCCAAGATTAAAATTCGGTACATAATAAATGTTGTAGCGTCCCACACCAAAAAATTTCTGATATACATACAATATATGTTGTTGAAAGCAGTTGTAATGAAATCCTTGATATGGCTTTACACTTACAACTCTTCTTGCTGTTTGTCCCATTTTTACTTCCCCTCAGAGTGTTGCATAAGGGAACCAGCGAGTACCAAGAGATAGCTCTTCTGGACACTAAACACTTCGGGAAGGTAATTAGAAAAACAGGAGGATATAATCTTCAGGCATGAATTATAACTTGTATGATTGTTGTGGGATCTTCCAGGTTCTGGTAATTGATGGGAAGATGCAAAGTGCAGAAGTTGACGAGTTCATTTATCACGAATGCTTGATACATCCAGCTCTCTTATGTCATCCAAAGTGAGTGTCATCACACTGCTAATCTTCTTGCTTGTCAAGTACAATCATATATAGAGGATGACAGTTTGTATGTTTGATTGTAAGGCCGGAAATTGTTTTCATAATGGGAGGAGGTGAAGGTTCTGCAGCAAGGGAAGCACTGAGGCACAGATCAATTCACAAAGTGGTCATGTGTGATATTGATCAGGTAAGGGTGTTATGTTCTTGCACATCAAACTCTATTGATAGCAGTGTTCGAGAAGTCGCTACGTTGAAGCAGTTCGTTCGGAGTCGAAAAACCGTCCTGCCCCAATTCGGGACGGCCAGGCCGATTTTGCCGCCTAGGCGGGGAATACTAGAACACTGACTGATAGTATTCTCATCACCTACTCAAGCAAGTGTTCTTTATGACTTGCAGGAAGTGGTTGATTTCTGTAGGAAGCATCTCTCAGCTAACCATGAGGCTTTTCGAAACTCGAAGCTTGAGTTAGTGATAAATGATGCAAAGTGAGAATTCGTTACTTGACCTCAACAATCTGATGTAGTTTCTAGTTAATTTGTTGTTAATCTGATTCATCATCTTCTTCCCTGAAGAGCTGAACTGGAGAAGAGGGAAGAAAAGTTTGATGTGATAGTGGGAGACTTGGCTGATCCAGTTCAAGGAGGGCCTTGCTATCAACTATACACCAAGTCATTCTACCAAAACATTATCAAACCAAAGCTTGATAAAAATGGAATCTTTGTCACTCAGGTAAGGTTACCATACGAGAAATTTTCTCCTCCCGAATCTATAATCATTTAGTCGGGACAGTAGAATCTGGAGGAGATGATTTCACGGTTAATATACTCTCCATCTGCATCTGACGGCTCTACTGCTTGAGTAATAAAATCCCAGTACATACTATGGTCTGCAGGCTGGACCAGCAGGGGTTTTCACCCATAAGGAGGTGTTCTCATCAATATACAACACTATCAAACAGGTCTTCAAATGTAAGTAAAATGCTATCCATTGGAGGGTTTAAGAAGGCTCGTTTTCTAATCCCATTCATCTGCAGATGCCCGTGTTTATACGGCTCATGTGCCGTCATTTGCTGATACATGGGGATGGGTGATTGTAAGTAAAGCATACTATTCGTTTTGTTCAGATTCTAGCCGTGTTCGATAAAGTACTGGGCGGTCCCTGGTCAGTCAGGATCCCGCCCAGCGCCTAGGTAGCCCAAACACCTACTTAGGCGACATTCGGGCATGATGGAGGGCGAATTCCCTCCCGCCTTCTCGAATAGAGGATTCTAGTTATTAACACTATCTCATGTCTGTAGTTAACGTGGTCTGTTTTGTGTATTCAGGCCTCTGATTCTCCACTCTGCATCGATGCTGCCAATCTTGAAAAGAAGATTGCGGAGAGGATTGAAGGAGAACTCCTCTACCTCAATGGAGCTTCCTTCGTCTCTTCCACAATTCTAAACAAGACAGTTGCTAAAACGTAACAACACAAAAATTCCAATCAGATTCTTCCCTCCTTATAGTTAGTAGAAACTACTTGTTTTTGCTAAACGAAATGCTGAATGTTATGTTACAGGTTGAAAGATGAAACTCATATCTACACAGAGGACAGCGCAAAGTTCATCCATGGACATGGTGTATACAGGATTTGAAACTCCCATGATGTAATGCTGAAAATTTGCTAAATCCCTTTATCAAAACTTTTGCTGTCGATTTATGTTCTAGCAAATTTATTTGAAATATTCTAGCACCTATTCAGTATTCAAGAATTTTTACGCTCCGAAACAAATCTAGGGATCTAGACTCAGCCGAAACGCTAACAACTCGAGACTACCTAATCATGAGTTCAACTAATTGCTACCAAACTAAGCTGTTGTTCTAACCCATTTATAGATATAGCAACCATCACAAGAATTTGGCAAGAATTTGATGCAAAATAGGTTTCAGAATTCAGGAAATATAAGTACAGTCGTTGCATATTAATCATATAATAACAAAGAGGAAAAGAAAAATTGGATGATAATCCAACAATTTCAAGTCCGCTTCACCGGATCGAAGTTGGAAACCGCGATAACAGCTCCGCCTAGCACGGCGAGCACGGTTGTTCCCGCCACAATGCTGAGCAGGAAATTCTTTAGCGACGGTGTGAGTGTGTCCGCCGCCTGCGCCACATCCGGCAACACCATTGCCGCTGCCATGGCAGCCGCCGTGGCTACGCTTACCGCTTTCTCCTTCAAGGAAGCTTGGATTCTGAGCTTTGCGGCAGGGGCGACGGCCTTCACTTGCTTCGGCAACTTCACTGGATGCGCCTTGAAGAATCTCTCCGAAGATGGCGGCTGCACGCGATTCTTTGCGGAGGCGGAGGCCATTGACATTGCCATCGGAATTGAAGCCATTTCGGCTGTGTATCTTTTTGTCCTTTCTTTTCTCGGTTTTCAAAGGATTGAGAATGATGGGTTACTTGAAGCGGTTTAGATGGGATATGAGGAGGAAACGAAGAGAATTTGTGCGATGGGAATCCTGATCCTCCGTGTCAAGCTCTGATCCATTGTTGCTGGGATAAGGTTATCCATAGAGATCAGAACTTACACTACACTACACTACAGTAGTTCTTTTACGTTTGCTTTGGGGCGGAGTAACGGTGTCTACGGGTCAACCTGTCCTGCCAGCAATCCGTGGCCAAAGAAATTTCAGACCCCATCAACTGAATACTCTCTGTTTGATTTACCACTATCGTTCAAAGTTAGAAAGATAGCCAGTGATCAAGGGAAATGTCAGTCACGAGTAGCTCACGAATCTGCTGTGTCACGGGGGACGCGCAAGATGTTAAACACCACTCCCCTGTTTGACTAATGAAATTCTGACATCTGGCAGGAGTGATGAGCTCGTAAGTGAAAATTCGTGATCCATATCACTCCTCGTGACCAAGTTGCACAACCCACAACAGTGTAACAGGACCGCTATCACACAAACTAAGTCCCACATAGGGTTGGCAACGAGTTGGGTTAGATCAGGTATTGACTACCTCATACCCGACCCAACATTCTCAAGTATGGACACGGACCCGACCCATACTTGTGAACTTTGAGTTGGGTTGGGTCGGGTGATTAAATTAAAATCTAATTGAATTAATAAATGAATAAATCTAATCACATTAAACACACATGAAAAAGGCTGAACTTCAAGTATATCTGAATTCTGGCACTGCAGTTCCTTCAAAGCAACCATCTGATTGCTCTCTTGGCTTTTTGATGCGTCAGAAGTTTGCTGGTAAAATTAAGAGCACATCGAGGATTGCTCTAAGAGAAACCAAGAGCATCATTCCTTATAAAATTATTTTGGTAGCTTCCCTGATGCCACCTCTGCTGCCAAACATAATTCAATTGATCAACATCAGCTTGTGGGAGTTCCTAGCAGTTACTGAATGGTGATTTCCTCCACAGAGATCACAGATAGGTTGCTGAACTGCAAAGATTTGAGGGGACTGGTGCTGCTGCTGAGATTTATGATGAGGTGCCCATTGAGCAACCTGAGCTGTTAAGGCATTCAAAGCAGCTGTTAGATTATCATTTTGACTCACACTATGAACTAGTTCAGCTCTCCTTTGTGCCAACCTCTCTACTGGTCATTTGTAATAATTTTGTGCAAGAGTTTTCACAAAGCATATGCCTGGTTATAAGTTTTCTGCATAAAAGTTCCATTGGCTGCAGAATCTACATCCCTTCTCGTGTTATGAACCAAACCAAAGTAAAAAGATTAAATCTGCCTCCAATGTTGCATGCCATGGTTTGGACAATTTCTTAGCATGCCCTTGAATATCTCCCAAGTCTCATAAATATTCTCATGGGGCCTCTGTCTGAAAGTCTGGTTCTCGTTCATGATCCTTGTTGTTCTTAATGGAGGGAAAAAGTGAGTAAGAAAAGCCTTTCTCAACTCCTCTCATGCTCGGATAGAATCTGGAGACAAGCTGTATAGCCACTCTCTAGTTTTGTCTTTTAGAGGAAAAGGGAGCAATCTGAGACGGATGGCTTCATGATCAACTCCATTGATTTTGATAATATCACAAACTTCTGAAAATCATCAATGTGGATGCAGGGATTACTGTTCTCAGCCCCTCTAAAGGAAGAATAAGATTGCATCAACTAGATTGTTGATGGTCTCAACTCAAAGTTGTTTGCTACTATAGGTGGTCTTCTGATTGCAGGAGCATTATCCGTAGCTTCTGGCAATGCAAATGCCTCAAGATGTTTGTCATCATCATGAGGAATAATGTGTTGATTCTCCATATCTAAGTCCAAGTCTTCTTTAATAGCTTATGGTTGTGTTTAGCGTCGGCTTATAAGTCAACTTATCAGTCAATTCTGCCTTATAAGTCAATTTGACAAAATAAGTCTGTTACGTGAACGTCTGCCTTCTGCATTATAAGGTGGCTGATTTGAAAAGACATTTTTTCAGTCTGATTACAAAATAAGGTGACTTATAAATTTTTCATTCCAATTTTACCCTTGACTTTATATATGTACACGTCTCTATCATGAGTATATTATTTTCATTATTCTAAACTTTATTGTTAATATTTAAAATAATAACTATTTATTTAAACAATAAATTAGAATTATTAAAGCTAAAAATAATTTTTTATTTAATAATAATTGTAATATCGAATATTATTAAAAATTACAATAAAAATATAAAATAATATTCTTTTATGTCATTTTACGAAAATCACTCACCTGTAAATTTGTGAAACAAGTCTAATCAAATCAGTCACTTTATCAGTCACCTCATCAGTCACTTTATCAGTCTCCAATTACCTTATCAATCACCAGTCACCTTATCAGTCACCAGTCGCCTTATCAGTCAAATTTGTTAAACACAGCCTATGTCTTCGAATCAGAACTCTCCTCACCAAATTGTTCCTGCAAACAATCAATATCTTCTGCTGATTCAAGTTGAAAAATAAGAGCACTCCTCTGCTCTCAGTTCTCTACTTAGCTTCTGCTCAAGTGAATTATAAACAGAACCTGGTGAATGGTTCATAAACCACCTCCCACAAACCAAACAGAAACGTGAGTGAAATTAAAAACAAAGTAATGAAAACAGTTAACTACGTGATGTTGTTGCAAACTGCAAGCATGTAATGGGGCGCTACTCCCCGACAACGGTGCCAAAAACTTGATGTGGAAAATGTACATGGTCAACATGTAGTACCAAGCTAGCAAGCAAGGGTCATTCTTCCACAAGGAGTGGATTCACTACATGCTACAATATTCAACTTATCACAAACCAACCGAAAATTCATTGAGTTGCAATTTCTAAACTACTAAACAGAATTAAATGAAACCTATTTTGATGGAAAGCCAATCAAGTTTAGAACAAATGTTATGAAGACAATTGATCCAAATTCGCAACGGAAATGGTGATAAAATACAAATGAGAGAAGTAACTCGAGGCTACAGTTTATTGGCTAATCATGATGCTCATGTAAGAATCTATTTATCAAATGCTTCACTTCCTTTCTTATATCCACATAATTCATGTATAACTCACAATACGGTCAAGCTACGAGCCAATCTACTAGAATAAGGAGAATTTTTTCTTTTAGCGCCACTACCTATATGCTAGTGAACATGGAAGGGGATTTACTCCAACAAAAATCTAGATATGGTTTATTCCTTGAATATAGCATCACAAGCTAGGGGTTCTCCCCCAAGGGCGGCAGTGTAAGTGCCTCTAATGTCTCATATTCCCATATCCTTTCGGTCCCAAGAATATGACCAAGGAAAGATCGAGTTCTTCAGATCTAAACAACCAAAGCTCGTGAAAAATAGTAAGCACTTAACATAGGAACGCAAGTTTACACATATGATCCATAAAAACTAAGCTAAAACATCATGAATCGGCTCAACTGAGCCTTAAGTCTATAATATTAGCTTATGCTTAAAGCATGAGCCATAAGAGTTACAAAAGAAATGAAAGAACAAATCATTGAAGTCGTTGAACTCGGCAACTCCTCCACCGGAG